>JANHGN010005808.1:9455-25245 GCA_024605025.1 Megaceryle maxima | reverse complement strand
AGATTTAATTTAATTTTATTTATAAATGTTATATATAATATATAAATAAATATAAACAGGTCATTACTTGCATGCAAAAGAAAAAGAACAAGTGTCAGATTTGCTCCAGAGCCTGGTGAGCCTTCACTGGTTCTCAGAGCACTCTCAGCGGGGTGAGTGTGCTGGCTCTTTTTCCCCTCTTATTAACAAAATGAAACTGTCACATGCAAACACAGAGTTTTGTGATGTCCCAAACAATACCAGCAAGCGAGGAGCTCAAGCAACTCCTGCTGACAATACAGGTGAGACACCAGGAATGAGGATTTTAACTGTTCCTGGAAATGCAGTCTCTGTCTATATTCAATATTTGCTTGATTTTTTATCTTTTTCTCAAGAAGAAACTTAACAAAAAATGTTACCAGAGGAGTTCATGGCAAAAAAACAAGACCCTAAACAAAGGAGATGGCAGAGCCCGGTGTGGTTCCTGTGCAATCAATCCTGACTGAATGAGAACACAAACAGTCGGTTTAAAGACCTGACTCAGGCAATGAAAGACTCTAAATACATTTCAGCTATCAGGCACACCAGGATAAATTCCCCTCTCCTGGAAAGCAGTGGGTATCAAATAGGTTACAAGCAGAAGCATCTTGTTTTGTGATTTGTTTCTGCTGGAGGAAAGAATTACTTTCTGCTGCTGAAAGACCTATTTACCTAGTTATTAAATTTTATTCAATAATGTTTCTTCAGGTCAAGCCTTTTCTCTGTCTTCTGTGCTGGATCATACTGAACAATAGTAGCAATAAGGAAGGTAAACCTACCAAAATAAAACTAGATACACACACAGAAGGGAAGAATAGGAGCTAATCTGAGAGATTTGATATTGCTAAATACTGGGTGATACAGACCAGGCTCTGTACCAGAGAGAAATCTGGGAATAATCTAACTTCTTGTGAAATCATTTTCACATCAGTTTAAACAAATAAATTAGGAAACTTGAAAGAAAGTGGCAAGGAATGGTTATTTCTACCCCATCAGCTTTGGGAGGGGCATTTCTGACATGCTAGAGAAGGTACAATCAGAAAACATAGCAGAGTAAAGAAGTGCTGCAGAGTTAACAGCGATTGAAATGGGTAAAGATCATTAACTGAACTTACAGGGACAAGACCAGACAAGACTTTGACAGATTTAATTAGCTCAAAAGGTGTGTTAATACTACTGAAACATCTTGCTTATTTTTTGCTTTGCAGTAAACTAGATGAAAATTATTATATAATTAGAAAATATCAGGACAAGTTAAATACAGTTACTTCTGTTTGCTGTGTAAAAGTTCCATCTTGCCTTAGAACATGTGAGAAGCACAAGACCATCAAGACTAATGACAATCTTCCAAAAGATTGAAAGCCATAGCAGCATTAATAATAGATGCTGAAAGATTCATTATATGCAAAATTATTTTACGGAACGGGACCTTAACACTTTTAATAGCTCATCATCATCTCAAAGCAAAACTCAAAATGCTCTGTTATACCTCAATATTCCATCTATGTTTTGCAATGCAATCTGGATACAAGATGGGAAAGGAAGAGCAAGAGTTTACTAACAGCAAGGATTAAACATTAACTGGACTTTAATAGCCACAGATAACATGATACCTGGGTACGATTAAAACCAGGTGTAATTTAATGGGAATGATGTTGTTATTCACATTCTTTAGCATATTTAACAGATCATCTCCTGCACTGATGAAGTTGGAGGAGCTTTATCATCAGTTCCTCCAGAAGCAGGACGTGCGCTGCTCAGAGCAGGGCTTGGCTCCTCAGCTCTGAGTGGGATGGGGGAGGACGGGGCACACGTACCTGGCAGTATGAGGATGTCCACGAGGGGCTTGCAGTGATAGAGACCCGTCGCCATGACACAGTCTGCCCACAGCCCCTTGGATCCCAGCTCGTCCATTTTCCTGCAGGTGGTAATGGTGTAGCCACAAGTCACCACCCAGTCATTGGTGGCCGTTGCCACAACCACCCCGATCCACCCTATAAAACTGCAGACAAATCCGGCCAGGTGCAGGCAGGTGGCCACCATGTCGCTCCCTCAGTGGGGCGAGCTGGACAGGAAAGCACCCACAGGGGGTCAGCAAAGCTGGCCGGTGAGCTCCCTGCGGCGGATCCCGGCTGCTGGGACCTACTGCGAGCAGGAGGGACAGGGGTTTGGTAGTTCGAGGTCCCTGCTCAGGCACTGCTGCAGGCACTCGGCTGCCTCTGCCCAGCTCCCTCCCTGGGAGGGGTTAGAGCTGCCTCCAGCCCCATAATGCATGGGAGGAGCGAGCAGGGAGCCCCAACTTCTGCCAGTTCATCCAGAGAGTCAGAGGGGAAGGAGGGTGTGGAGAGGAGGAGATGCAGAATTACACCCACCCGTGCTTGAAAAACAAACCAGAGTGCTTCATTCAAATGCAAACAGCCTGATCATTCAAAATCCAGCATCAAGGGACAAAAAATAAGGTTGTGGTTTTGAGCTGAAGGCAAATAATCACACTGGTTTCTCTGCTTGGAAAGACGGCTGGAAATGTGGTGGACATTGTTACTCAAGAGCTGGAATTGATTATCTCATCAAAGCCATCAGCATGGCTGCAGTAAAAGGACAGAACCAGTCTTGGGTCTTTCCTGACGTTTTCGGTAACAGCAAAAACATAAGAGACCCATCAGTGCATTCTCTGCTTGTGTCTGGGTTTGCAGAAGTGTTAACTAACACTCATGGAGTCTTAAATATGTTTTTAGCATCACCTTATTTCCACTTTTCAATGCTAAAATTAAAATGAGCAGCTTTTTGCTCGGACTCATCATGGATGCGAATTTGAGTCTGCTTGATAGATCAAGGAACAGCCCACTTCAAAATGTCAAAAGAAGAGAAACTTCTCAGCCCATTCTGCACCAGGAGAAACAGGCAGCCAGGATATTTTCCTAATTTTGTATTTTCATGAGCACATATATATATATACGTTATCGGGTGCCAACACATCCCTAATGAAATGTCATCATTGTGCATCCTCCAGGGCTTTCAGTCGTGCAAAGGGAAGGTTTGGATCTAGGCAGATAAAACGTGGCTGGAGCGACCACTGCTGGACAGCTGTCCGCATTGCATGGGGAAGGGAAAACTGGGCAAGAAAATGCAGAACAATGAATTGGATTAATTCCCAGAGCTGTTAGTGAGAAAGAAACGCTGGAAGCTATGCTCCAGGGCTAAAGTGCCAGGGATTAAATAGATCCTGCTCTTTATCCAACGGGGTTTTTTTCCCATTCTTTAGCAAATAAACTCAATAGAGTGAACAAGACCATCCTAAGCTTAATTTGTCTCACGTCCTTAAATTCAAAATTCAAGGACATGAGGGCACAGTTTTGTTTTTGTCAAGCTTCATCCAGACACTGGAGTTACTAGACAAATAGCTGAAAATTATCTTTGTAGAGGAGCTTTTATAATAACTAGAAATTTATTAGTTGTTTTCACATTTGTTTTATATTGCTGGTTACTCCTTGGGTTTTTTGTAATACCTGGTTTATGGTATTTTTGTAAAGCCAGAATGCCATCAACTTTCCTGATGTAATTCTACCTTTCTACACAGCTTATTCTTCTACTACACTCATTTCAGGTGGATCAAGTTGTTATTTACATCCAACCACCATTTTCACTTTGTCTAACGTTCAATTCTGGATTGATTGAATCTTTCCCCAGACAATATTCCTGCCTATTTATTTTTCAGGAGATAAACTTGTCACCTCTTGCATGAAACTAGTGGTGTTCCGCTTCTTGGACACCATGCACTTGCATGACCTCCTGAATTTGGAAGGAGATGAGCTGATAAATGAACATGTTCCTGTCTCTCCCATTCTCTGAATCCATTTACATTTTCTCAGTTCAGCTTTTCCTCCATCGAGCTTTATAGCATTCTGTAAATTAAACACCTGATCTGTTGTCTCAAGTATAAATGTACAGATCTGAATACTGGCTTCGATTAATACCAGGCATAAGGATATTTAATCATTTGGGGATGATGGATCTCAACCTCTGTCATCTAATGGTACTGTCACCACACAGTCCTTGGGACTTTATAAGACAGGCATATTCCCTAAATCACTAATATCTATCTAACGTACTTCAAAGTATTTTGTTTTGCTTGAAGAAACCAGAAAATTTTTCACCATCTTGATTTTTCATTTCATCCCAGAGCTGCAATTAGAAGCATAGTACATGGCGAGAGCGCAGGCTCATCCCAATTTGAAAAAAAAAAAGGCTTATTTAAATGCTGTGGGATATAAATTCACAGGCTGTGGACACATCCTCCTATAATTCAGTTTCCTAAACCACAAAAGTTTCTCACACTGCCACGTCTTCCTTCATAAATGTATTTGTCAAAGTTTGTGCAGCAGCTCAAGTTACCAGAAGTAAATTTTACACTCCAGTAACTGGTACTATCCAACAGCTCTGGTCTGGTGCCTGTAGGGCACACTCGGAATTATTTTGTTCATGTCAATAGGGAGAGGAAACATTTACTATTTTGTCAGTGTTATAAGTAATTTCACCAATATGTAAGTGAATATAAGTTAGTGTGCTACAGGTGATTCACAAGATCAATAAAATAAGAAACAAAGGAGGACTTTCCCAGCTATATGCTAAATAAACTCATATACGTAGGACAATATTTTTATCAGTTGCTATTTTGAAGGCTACACACTACACAGGCATTTATTTCAGCAACAGTGTGAACACCTTAAAAATCCATCTTTTTACCCTCTCACTCAGTTTTTCCTCCATCAGCATTGTTTTTCTCTGACAAATGACAAGCGTTGCAATTAGTCATACTTAAGCTATCAACACCCTGTAAGTTTTTCTTATAAAAATGACTCACCTTGAACTTTCTTTGAAGGGTTTTCAGCCTGGTATCTTCTCCCTTGCTTGGAAATACAGCAGTATAAAAATAAGAGCACTGGGCTGCAGAAATAAACAGGGTTAACTCTTCAAGGGGTGAAGTTAGTTGTTCATTTTCTTCTGTACTAAAGGCTGAGCTCATCAAAATGTTACCAACTCCATCTTCATCTTGGTTCATACTGCTCATTTTTCTCTTCAGCTGTAAAATACAGGCAAGTATATGGCAGCATTAAGGGGTTGCAATAACCTGAAACATCATCAGGATTTTCTGTACACAAGAGCAGTACCTTAAAACAAGGCAAAGCATTTTTGCTCTGATTTGAGGGGAAGAAAAACTCTGTGTGTGTGACCATACTTATCTGTTAAAAAAAACCCCAAGCCCTTGAGAATGAATAAAAGCACCTAGGAAATCTCCAAAATACTTGTAGTACAAATTCTTCCCCCCCCAGCCTAGATTTCTTTTAAGCAACCAACAGAATACAGCCCATTGTTGTAAGTGGGGGAAGCTCCATCTGAATTGAAAACCCGTTCACATACACCTTCTTGCCTCCTTCCCCTCTCTAGTCTGCATTTTCTGCTATTTAAGTTCCCTGATTGTAAACAAAAACGTTAAGCAATGTAATCATGTGATTTACAAAAACTAAGAGCAGCAGAGAGTCACTGCAGGGTACATTTTGCATCAGCAAATGAAGTATAATCCTCATTTCTGACTTTAACTTTCTTTCAGCATTTTATACAGTGACGTGTGACCTTTATTTATATATTTTTAAGCCATTATATATCATTTTACATTATATATACTGAAGTGTGAACAACTCAAACATTGCTGAAGCAGTTGAGCAGCAACGAAAGCTGTGCACCAGAGAACATGCCAAACACACGAGTAGTTACATTTATATGTATAAATACCAAATTTATGTCAAGATACATAGAAATTTTAGTGTCAATACCTTCACAGAGCCATAAATGCTTTAGAAAACAGACTGGTGGTGAAGGAGGATTATTGATCTTGTGGATTTTGCTAAAAATGGCTTTTAGAAAGCTGGGGACCTGCTGCAGGCAGTGGGAGTTGTGCTAACGAGTTTCAGTGTAATCAGGTTTTAATTTACTGTAATCAAAGCAAGGAAGCTTCTGACCTCCTTAGAAAAGCACCTTCCAAAAAGTCACATTTAAAAGTCAGTGTTCAAGAATATGACAAAGACAAGTGTTCTGACGTTACAGTTCTTTATTTGTTTTTGAATCCACAATCTATACAGGTATTTACAAGGCATGAAAATGGATAACAGCACAAAATACAATTGAGGTATAAGCTAAGAGCACAGTATGTCATGTTTCAATAAATATAATTCAAAATTTGTAAACTAAGTGACCAGATAGATGCATCTTGTTTACTAAAACCATATAAAATATCTGTTAAATCTCACGTGAGGTAGAGGACAGTTTTGTGTGTCCTGTAACGCAACCACAGCAACTCTAACAATAAGACTGTACATCATTGGCAAAGGATTAAAAATTATTGAATGCACTGATCATTTTTTTTCACAGGCTTTTACTATGGTTTCAGAATAGTCATTCAACCTGTTGCCCCGAGCTAACGCAGACTCCGTCGTTTCGCAGCTACTTTCTGCAATTTGAGATAATTATACTGGCATGTCAACATCAACAAGTACTTTTGAGAGTGAGTATGAAGACAGAGAAACAAGATTTTTGTCAATCACAGAGAGCAACATAATGGCAACAAAATATTTGAGACCAGCTTTTTGTTATTTCCTAGAATGAGTTTAAATACAGTACAGCTGTGCTTTCCTTTAAGTGAGGTATCTATATTTGAAGAAAAAAAAAATTCAATTGATATTGTTACATTTAGTCAATTTTCAAAGAGCAAAATTTTATACCGTTCATTTGCTGTGCTTGATGAAGTGCTTAAAATTCATTTTTCAAGCATTTTCCAACTGAACCACTAACCCTGAAACAACCAATTTGCTAAGTAATGGAGACACGCTACAAAATGGTCATGCAATTTGTAAGCAGCTTTCACAAAAGCTAAAAAAAAAAATGCTGTCTTTTTGAACTAGAAATATGCAACAAACAGAAAACTCCGTTACAAGCTTTCCGCAAAGAAAATGGATGAATACTCACACTACAAATGGAACAAGCAATAATGCAGCTTTCTGCTGCCTGCTATTGACAGCTTAAATAAAATTACTGAAATATTGCAAGCACAGATTAACAGGTAGGTGTAATTACGTCTCTTGTCAACTTCACCACATTATAGAAAACTCTGTTGCGTGGATTAATTACACGAATTAAGTGCAGAAAAAATACAAACTTATTATCTTTACTGACAATCAAAATATATACTCTACAAACAAGTGAATTCTAGGAAGTTGACCATGACAGTGTTTCAAGGCCAACTTCATGACTAATGCTAGGAAAGTTTTCCAAAAATTTCGTAACACGTTCTAGCTATTCCCTCCCCCATATAAAATGAGAATGCATGAATAAAACATTGTGACTTCTAAAATATGGGCCAAGACTTAGCTTTTCAGGCCACCGAGAGCTTTATGCTCCCACTCAACTCTTCCTACTTCACTAATTGCATTATGCCTTTAATATATACAAATGATTTTACATCTAAGCTATCAATATATTAAATATAGAATAAAATTAGTTTCAGAATGTGAAATGTAACTGCATTTATCTAAATACTCAAACTGAACAATATGCTTTACAAAAACTAAACCATAGACTTAGATAAGTTTGGAGATTTAGATGAAAATCTCTTCCCTCTAGGGATCCAGGGCTACACTGTGAATGAGGGTGCATTTGGACTGCCAAAATTACAAGAGTTTCACTAAGCTCCTGTATTTTCTTGTTGATTAAAGCACACAAAGCAAGTGAAAATTCTGTTTTAAAAAGGTAAAGAAGCAAATTAGATCTTCACCTTGAATACTACTTTGTTCCAGAAGGTGCACTAGGTTAACACCGAGCTTGGTCTAGGTGTTTAGTAGTGCAACTTTCAAAATCATGGACAATTTTAGAACTTTTTTTCCTAAAGGCTTCACGTCACAGCTATCTGGGAAACTTACTTCCTGCCTGAAAGATCAGCAAGCAATAACTGAAGGCAAAACAAACAGTAATACATAAAAATGAGCATGCTGTGACTAAAAGTGAGTACCTAATGACAGAGTTAGTTTCTACCATTAAGTGTGCACTTGAGGACCCTTAAGTGTGCATTCCAAGTTCCTATACTAGGCTGTAAAATAAACCATTCCATATAACTAGCATAAGGTAATGAAAAAAGGTCAACATAGATTTGTTCTAGAGCTTATACAGTATTATTTACAATTTACTAAAAAACTATCTTTCAAAGACTGTGAACACACAAAATCTATGGCACATTTATGTGTACATTATTACTTAAAATCGGTAGAAAATTAAGTCTACACATATGAAAATTATTTACGTTAAAGAGCCTGAAAGTAATATTTAAGAATTTTAAGAGGATTACAATAATTTAAAATGCATTCTAACTTTAGATTAACTAAATGGAGTATTTACAAAGCTACTTTTAAAGTCATTTTAATAAATGTGCCATCAGCTTTTCCAGCCAGATGTTTTAAAATGATTAGGAGGCCTTATCTGTAGATGGCATTGCTGAACTTCATATAGCTGCTCAAGTTCCTACGACAGTGAAAATATTAGTACAAATGGTGGCCCCCATTTTAATAGCCTACAGCAGAAGGCAGTTACCAGCTGGTTACCAGCAGTGGTGAAGTGCTGGCTGAGGTGCAGGAACCCGGGCTGCACTAGTATTCCTCTGCAACCACCACTGCTGACAATCAGCCGGTGGCAAAAAGGGGAAACGTGAGCAAAAGTCACCTAACACAGACAAGACCCGAATGGAAACAGAACATACAGTATTCAAATATAATAATCCCATGAGGATTCCATACATTCAACAGCTAAGCTATAAATACTGTGGCAAATGAGCGACTGCAGCTATACTGAACGAGTCCGTATGGCTGTACCTACACCAACAATCAAACGAGTCTGGTTCAAAACACTGATGCTGAAAAGCAACCAGAAACGCTATCATTTGATCCTCTAATAACACCTGGGTGAGACTTTCCAGTTTCCAGGGACACGTTTTCTCTCTTGCCCATCTAGCTAACACAACATAGGTACTGTCAATCAAGTTGGACTTCTTCAAGCTCCATTCCCTAACAATCAGACTTTGATCCACATTCCTGCCTACTCTCCCCTACAGCCATGTTTTCGATGGTGTTTACAAGAAAACATTCTTTGTGTTTTTAAAGCAACTGGTGCCTGCACAAACAGAATCATTTACAGTCAGCACCTTTCCTCCCAAACCATGCTGCACAGACAGGCTTTCTCTCTTCTTCTTTTTTTTTTTTTTTTTTTTTTTTCCCAAAGCAAACATTTGGAGATGGAGTTGAAGAAGGGAAAAATTTAATCTGAGTATTCTTTTCTGATCAACACTGACAAAGAAAATTGTTCAACAGTTTTTCATCAAACCTGCTTTAATTGTCAGTGTAAATATGACACAGAGTTCATAAACAAAATTGTACACAGCTACAAAAGAGTCATCCTATGACTCCATGACATTTAATTTACCACCTCATTTCTCATTCAGTTTACAGGTTTGTGCAATTTTATCTTTCTCAGTGATATTCAGTCCTGTTATACCACTAAAAGAGAAACAAAGAACTCAAGTTTTCAGTTTTACTAGTTCAGAGAAAAAAAAAAAGGGGGGGAGGGGAAGTAAAAATCAATGTCAGCTTTTACTACTAGTTTCATCCAAAATTCCTTGAATTATTAAGAGAATAATAAACCTAAGTACCTCAAAAACAGAAGCTTGAGCACAGGTTATAATTATGTAGTGAAACACTAGAACTACTAAAATATTCCTTGCCACTGACACAATCAGCAAACATCTGACAGCTGTATCAAACTTCTTGGAGAGAAGTGCAAAAAAATATTTCTTCATCCAACCTCGCAGTCATGCGTTTAATCCGCTAGGAACCAGACTTCTTAAGTACTCAAACATTATATACACATAAAACAGTAATTCTGTACAATTACACACTTTCAAATGTTATAGTTTAACAAACATGCTGTATTTCTTAATTCATGGCAACGTTACCATGCCATTCAAATACAGAGACTATCAAAAGGATTTTCAAAGTGCCATATCTTGGGATTTTATTTTTTTAAGCTATTATCACAATGTCAGTTAAGGCCTGTTCTATGTAATGAAAGAAAAAACCACAAGTTGGCAAGAAGCTCAAAGTGTGGAGGCTTAGGGTACTAAACAAACTTCTACATATTTTTTAATAACTATTGTTTTTCTTTAAAGTATTAGTATCTGGAAACCTCTCTCGGTTTCTAGAAGGAAAAGCCTCACCTTTAAGCCTTTTATTGACATTTCTTTCATACCTACTACATAGAAGAAAACAAAAGAAAATATGTGAATTTTTAATTTCTAAAGATCCCATTGTAATTGTAATATTTTGAATTTACAAAAAAACCCCAAACTAATGTTTTCTTCTTTCAGCATGGTAAGCAAATGCTGGCTCTAAAAGTCATGCTGGCTCTAAGACTCTTTAGATTGATAGTGAGTTGTTAAATAAAAACCACTGAAAAGATCAGCTTGACTTGACACAATGAAATTACAGGAAAAACTCACGCTGGTAAATCACTTATGATGATAAATCATACATCACCGTGGTGATTCTGAGTATTACCTTACAGATGAAAAGCTGCCTTGATTTTCCCCTGGTCTGAGAACATCTAATTTGCACTGAAACCCAAACTGTTTTTGACCTTGAAGAATTCAGAATGTTTTCAATGTACTTTTATAAGTGGATGTGCAACTGATATCAAAATAAAGATCACCACATACATTTTTAACAGATGATGCTAAAAGGTATAGAGTCCTCAAGTCTGCATTAGAAATAGACAGAAATGGTCACTCTAAATCAAGAGGTTTGTAATTTTCATTGTTTGAGAAAAAAAACAAAAACAAACAAACAAACAAACAAACAACAGTACAAATAAATGCAGATTTTCATTGGTTAGGAAAATCTAAAAATGTGTAACTATCTAGCTCTAGTTATTTGTATCTATGTATATCTCCATCTGGAATTGTCTGGGAAACAGGAATCTGCAGAGAATACCTTTTCTCATCACACAAACTGCTCAGAGTTCATTAGAAATCAAAACACCCTGTTTGAAGGACGCAGTCATACTTCCTCTTCCAGTATCTATTTTCCTTTCCCATTTTTTGAAGATTTCAAGATCTGTAGCTTCAATTCCTTTATTATCATCTCTAACTTTTCCCTTGCTTCTCGTTCTTGTCTCAGTTCATCTTGAAGCTCTTGTCTGTCTGCCTCGGCATGATCCAATCTCTGTCTCAGTTCTGCTAGCTGTAAAACAGAGAGGAGGGACAGCAGAGCAAATTTAAGCAAACTTACTTTTAAACATCAACTATTCACTTCAAGACACCACTGACAACCAGATGCATCAGAAAAAAGAAAGTATTTTGGTTCACCAATATTTAGCAGCTCCATCTTCTACTGTTAACTAAAAACTACACAATTATCTACTACACCACTTGTAAATGACATCAATATGCAAAGCTGCATAAACATCACACTATAATTACAAAAGAAAAAAAAAAGGAAAGTCTAATTTTAAAATACCTATAAATTGTAGTTACATGAACTGTCAAACTAGACCATGCCAATAAGACATATCAACTGTTAGGAAGATTGTGATGATGTCTGCATCAGATGTTTCCCAAGTCCCATAGTAACCAGCACTTTTTCATTTCCCAGGTTCATTTCTCTTACCTGACAAAATATTACTTCTGTACTCCAAAGCCTGACTGCATTTCTAGAACAAACAAACCCACCAACACTGTTTTCTGACACCCTCTGGTATATAAATGAAACAGAATTACCAGAAATGACATTCAGAAAATCTTAAACATAACCACCTGTGCATTTATGTGTGCGCGTTCAAACATAAACATGAGTCTAACCCTTTCTTTTGTGTGAAATATTTTGTGTTTATAAACACCAAAGCTATTTTTTTTATCTTTGAAATACAGTAAAACTCAAATTTGCTAGAGTGTTATCAAAACATTTATAGTGAGATCTGGAAACATTTGATCGATTTTTCAAGTGTGGGAAAGTTACTGTCAAATTGCTTATAGGTTTACTACTAGTCATTAAACCAAGGAGGAGACTGGAAACCAGTTATCTTCTCTACCATTGATTTAAGGAGTTATTTCTTAAAAAAGACCTCACCGGATCTAAAAAAATTCACCTGCCCTTATAATGATAGGTATCTGTCTGATGTAAATCATCTCTAAGCACACATTTCACCGAAATTGAGGAAGACAACTGATGAGAACAAAAGAAGCAGGAGGTACAGGATTGCTGGTGTTTGCCGACTGCCGTAAAACATTCTGGGCAAAGGAACTGCTGTGCTGATGTTAGAGAAACACCCCATTTGGTGGACTTTCATCTCCACTTGTGCAAGCAGAAATATTTACATGGTTCTTCGTATCACTGGAAACATTTAAGCAGTTCTTAGACAGCAATAGGCTACTAATGCAAGTCTTCTGACTCCACTCCTTCGCCAAGTGAGCTGGAGGAGTACGATAATGCGCAGCACCTCCGTGTTGCAGCACGTACTACATAAGCACACCTGGTCGAGTTTTCATTTCCAGCTCCAAGGAAAGGTTCCAGCACTGGTTATATTGCCCTATTGTGATTAATGGGGTAAAGCAACAACTAAACTAGACAATTCAACAAAGTGAAGAAGGGGGAGAAGACACTTAGTGCACCTTCAGACAGGCCTAGAAAGAAGAATAGACATTTAAGCAACTTGTAAATGCCAAATTATTATTTTTTTTTTTAACATACAAAGAGACTTCCTCTCAGTCCAGTTCTCAGAAAGGGCAGCCTGGGCAACTGCTTCAAGACACTGGATTACAGCTTTTAAAAAATGCTGTATACACAGCTTGGGGAAGTTACCTGTTGCCAGGACCGCTGTTTAACTCTGGTACCTCTGACAACTGCTTGGAAACTAGGGTCAAACATCTATTGCAGTATGTGGTAAATGGTAAAAAATGTTCAAGTCTATGTTGTAAACAGCTTCACCACACAGGTAATAACAGAGTAAACCTTCATGCAAGGAATGTATTCAGTTTTCAAAGTCTAACTTCAAAAGAAACATCAACCAGTCTCCTTGGGGAGTAATCTATGTTTTTTACCCTCTAAAGAAACTAAGCTACACAAGCCATATAAAACATGCTATATGTGATTATCTTAATAAAATAGAACATGTTGTTACTTGCAGCAATAGGGCTTGTACCAGATGTTTAGTAAATCAGGCCTTAGTCAGAGCGGATTATTTCTGGCAGCAAAGGCTAGGAATCTGTGGAGTGGGATGTCATGAAATTAAATTCATGAGAAGGATTTATGATGCTAGTCTCTGCCCTGCTCCCCAAAAACACCAAAACCTGTCTGTCAAGTACTGCCGGTTTCTTAGTTTGAGAGAGTAAGAACAGGAAATACACACAGCTACGATCAAATGGTCACAAGGATTTACTGAGCCTAAGTTTTAGATTCTGCTTACTTTAAAATAAAACGGCAAAGACTCATTTTCTGTGACGTGGTACAAAACACATCACTATACATTTAATCATAACGGGGCATTCCAAGGCTCCCTTTGGCATTAACTTTTTACCACTGGGATGACGTGAATAACCTCCAGCATAAATAACCAATAGTAAAAGTCAAAAGGAAAGTGAAAATAAAAACCCCACCTCTGTACATTTGACATGTCAAACTCAAGAGATGGGAATGAGAGACAAAAACATGATTTTCATTTCCAAGAGAACTCTTGACCAAATGCTTTGATAGAGCACAGAAGGGGGCTCATCAGATACTGCAGAAGATTCTTCCACCAAGGAATGGAAAGAGAAGCAAGGTATGCTACTAACCTGATAAAAAGGTGGTTGAGGTGGTAGGATTTTTTTTTTAAACCATAAAAAGAAGAAAAAGAGGAACAGCTTATTTCTGTAACTAGAATGAGAATGTTTTAATTCTATAACATGGGCAAGTCTATATACATTAAAAGCACAATTTGTTTTAAATGAGGAAGTAACAGACCTTATGATTAATGTTTCATCACTAACACGTTTCTGTAAGTTGCATTCTACCTCTGCATCAATCAAGGAACAAGGAAATAAAAATTGCTGTTACTGTGACCTATTTTGGTACTCATCTATGGTATGAGAACACACGGAGAAGATGAAACCTTCAGGTGGCTGAGTGATAGCTTCACAATTTCCTGATACGCTAAATACGGTTTGGTTTGAAATGAACTTTCCCTTCTCACCTGTGCTGCATATTCAGCTTCTTTGTCTTTTTCTAAAGTGGAGTCACAGCTACACTTTTGCTTCATCACCTGGTCCAGCTTCTTCTCCAAGTCTCTCTGCTCAAAATAAAATTCTTCCATTCTTTGAGCATGTTCTGTCTGCAAACATTCAAGTTCTTTTTGTAAATTCTGCTGCTCTTCAGTTAGTTCCTTCATAGCTTTGGAGTTGCTCAGCATTTCTACTTCCTGTCAAGAAAAATTAGGAACACATACAACTTGGTTCTAAGACCAGAAAAGTAAAAAAGTTAATTTAAAAGTGTATCTGAAAACAATGAGGCCAAAAGGAGTGCATTTATCTACTGATAATGATATTTATCTACCTAGTAGTGACAGCCTCGAATTCTGTAGCAAGCATTTAAGTTTTAAGAAATTATTTATACTTTCAAGTTCACAAAGTTTCCAGAAACATATTCACAACTTCCAGTCATGAACCTCAGAAAGAGCAGCACTGATGTACTAAAATATATCTAAGAAGTTCATCAGAAAACAGAATAAATGTGTTCAATTTCTCTTCCACTAGCATTTTGGTATTTTTTAACATCTTAATTTTTTTAAGCTTATCTACAAGTTTTACTTCCAACAGCAGAACAACTTAATAGTAGCAGCTTTGAGGTCCTACCTGAGCCCATAGATTCTGAGCTTAATATTAAATAAACTAAGCTATACTATTAGGTCTGGTCTATGAATTTAAGAAAGTAAAAGACAGTATTTACCTTAATTCAGAAAACCAAAATGAGGCATAATCACAAATGAACACCAGCTTCTAATGTCATCCATCATTAAAAAAAACCAACTAATAAAATCCTCCTGAAAACCAGGGCTTATCAAATAGAAATAGGAAGGTGATACTCTTTTTTATGCAGGGCAATGATAAAACCATTCCTAGAACACTGATGTCTGCACCTGAGAAATTTTACAGGACTAAAACTATATTTGCCAAAATATTCAAATGTGTGGAAAACATTTTAAAGTGAAAGAAGTAAGTTTCCATTTGGATAAAAGAAAAAAAAGCTGCTGCTTGAACACAGTAGTTGCAAACTGAAAAGACAAATTTTTAGTGGACTCAAACCAAATGAGCATAATGGATATTAAAGATTTGGTGTCTGGATTCAAGCTGGGGGAAAATAATCTGTGTGGCTTGGTGTTTCTAAAAGAATGTAATCTGTGATGTTGACTCTAGACAACAAGGTAATTTCAGTTTTCTGATGTCACAAGTGAAATGCACTCAGGTTGGCACCATACCATTTGAAGCTGCTGTTTCCTCCGCAAAATTGTATTTAGTTTTTCTTGCTGTTTGATGTAGGTTTTCATTACTTCTTCCATGATCCTTCCCTTGTCACCTTGCGCTTTTTTGATCTCTATTTATTGATGCGTGTTGCCACATGGCCATTATGTTTTTACATTGGTAGAATATAAA
>JANHGN010005807.1:49578-110932 GCA_024605025.1 Megaceryle maxima | reverse complement strand
GAATAAACGGATCGGCATGTAGCCATATTGGTGTGATTGTCGATACTTGGCCGGCTTCCCAACGGGACCCTCTTCAGAGAAATGATGTTATCACTTGAATATGAATGGCATCAGTGTCCATAGAATGGCTGCTTTAGATTTCTCAGAAGGATAAATATGATTCTTTCTTGAATCTACTCTGCTATTAAATCTTACCCAAATCTGTATGAACAAACATATGTTACTTGTCAAGTACTAACAAATCCAACAGAAGAGGTAGTGTCCAAATATTTGTGTGTGAAAATTGGAAATTCTTAGAATATGGACTGTATGTATAAGTTACGATAGTTGGTTGGTGCATTCTGAAGTTTCTGTCCTGGTTTCTCTTTGTTGTGACTGCCATATGTTTGCTGGACTGAGTATTGTTTCGTATACTTTATATTGGCATTGGTATTAGTTTGGCTGTTTCATTAAATCCGTTTTCATTTTGACCTGTGGGTCTCCTTTCCTTTTCCAGATTCCCTTTCTTTGCTGTGGGAGGGGTGGGGGGTCATTGGGTGATACAGCAACTGCTATAGTGTAGCCTCAGATACAGGCTAGATAGAGACACTTTCAAAACAAGGAGAAAAATCTCCCTGTTGCCAAGGCTGTCCAGTATGTATCTTGAAGCGATTAACTCTGAGTTTGGACATGCCCTTAAACTTAACTTTTCCGCAGCTATTCAAATCAGTCTGCTCTGGTTTTCCAAGCTTTTAGCTAGGTAACGTAGTTTACTGATCTCAAGGTATTCTTCTGTCTCTGGAAAAGCTTCAAATTGAGTTTGCCAAAAATCCATTTTCTGTCTACCTTTTGCTCTTTCCCACTTAAATTTCCTGAGGCCTGTATTTTCATTTTAGGATTCGGTATGACCTCCATATGTCTGGGGAACATTAAGCCATTAATTCTTTGAGAATGCATGTTGCAAGAATAGAAGGGGAGTTATCATGTGTGCTTGCCTTGTTTGTATACTTTCCCTATGATCACTGTTAGAGAGCATATCAAGTGACAGATGTCTGGTCTGACTCAGTGCCAATGTTCCTATCGAAATACCTTTAATTTAACTTGTTAAAGTCAGACATGGAAATATCCAGTGAAACCCTAAAAAGCTTCAAACATTACCTAGTGAAAAAAAGTGGTCTCATATCCAATGTAGTCCTTCAGAGTTTAAATCCTAGTCATCCTAAGACCCTGAGAATTGAGGCCACAGAATGGGCTCACCTCTGAGACAATTCATTTACTCCTGTTCTTCTTGTGGGTATTAGTGCTTCCCAGCCAAGTGCTTCATTGGAATCCTGAAGAATTGGCACTTGTTTGCTACCACTATGCCATGTTGGTTCCTTATAAATTTTGACATAAGAAAAATTGTAATAAATTATTCAGTGTATCTAAACCTGTAAGGAAGGTAGGAGTAAGGGGGCAGGAACAGTAAGTAGTTTTTGTTAATATTTAGCAGTCAGTAGCTCTTCCTTTTCTATGTGCAATTGCTTAGGTAATGCCAGGAGAGATTAAGACAGTTTGTGTGGTTACAGTTATCAATAATCAAGTGTAAACCCCATGATTAGGTAAATGAGAAGCTAGAAGAGAAACGCATTAAATCAGACTTTTTAATTACATTTTTGAAGCGCTTTCTTTCTGAAATGAAATGTATTCAAACTCTTAGTGATGAAGAGAAAATGTTACTTCTATCAGTGTTACTAGAAGTTCTGCATTTTATGCCTCTGTAGAGGGCTAATAGTAAGTATAACATCCAAGGAGATACCTTGTTGCCCTAATATCTATTGATACAGACATGTAGGAAAACATTGATGCCTGTTACCTCTCCGTGTAAAATAGTTTCATATAAACTTTGTTACTGCTGTTGCCACAGTGTTACATCTCTGCTTAGGTGGAATTCTGTATGAATATCTCACCTATTGAAGAGCAAGGAATCATCCCTTCTAGAGCTAAGAATAGCATGCAGTGCACTAGATATATAGAGAAATGCTTTCCTTCACACAGAACAATTTGTGTTTCCTCTTTACTGGCCTAATGAAATCTAGTCTTCATGCACTGCTGCTCTGGGTGGGTGTTTGGAGAGAGACTCCTGGCTTTAAACCAGCATTAACCAGAATCACTGTAAACCAGTCTTCTGCACAAACCAGAACAAAAATTTAATCTGACTTGGAAAGAAAACCAGAGAGAACATTTTCATCCTGCCTGCCTTTTACATTGGTCTTTCTGGTTCAAACAGATACACTATTAAAATTAATTTCTAACATACACTTGAAGTTTGACTTGACAACCAAATGATTTCATATTTACAATTAGACTTGATCTTAAAGGTCTTTTCCAAATTAAATCATTCTATGATTCTATGATTTAGTGTTCTGAAAAGTGAGTTCAGTTTTACAGACAGCTGAAGGTATATACAGCTGTGTGTTAATGTGAGAAACTACACATCTCCTCTTACAAATATAGAAACTGTATTCTGTTTTATTTAGAGCATAGAGAAGTAAAATGATAGTCTAGGAAAAGAAGTGGAAAGGTTTCTCTTTTCTTATTAAATGCTTAGCAAAAAGCATAATTTTTATTGGTAGTAATTTCATGTGTGATGTCTTCCCCATGATTCAAGTACCACCAAATTGTTGATGTGTATTTTACAAGGATATATGATAACTTTGAGTGTAGTGGCTAAGTATTCTTGGATAAAGCTGGTTTATTTGTCAGTGACGGATTAAGCTTTGTATAGACACAGGACTTTTAGGAAAGTTGTCTATTTACATATTATTATATAACACACATTTCTTAAAGCTATTTAATCATATTTCATATAGTATTCATCCTGAAGTAACTACGAAAGTAGGAGACAGTTCTCCCTATTTGGTGATGGGAGCTGATGTGATTACATGATGCAAAAATAGAAGAGATCCTAAAATACAAACCACAGGATCATAAATTGAGGGCACTGTTTACAGTTCTGTGTCTTTTTTTCATCTCTGACTAATAGTCATCTAGAATAAAATAGGCATGCTCCTTCATTGTCATTTACAGCATATCCTAGAATACATAGAAAAAAATCTTCTCAAAATTCAACTGTAGTTCTATTCAAAATAATATTACCTTTCATCAAGGTGCCCTGGCAGAGTGTATCAGCTGGTCAGTATGCTTCAACTATTCTACAAAGGTAAAATCTTTGGCAAAAGGGAAGGTGATTCTTTCTGGTAGTGGACTATGATACAGAGTTCAAATCTGCTGGTTATCTTGGTAAAAATTTTCCAAGTATTCAACTATTTAAATTTTTGATATTGGTCCCCATTACAACCCTGGGAATTAGAAAGATGTCAAGGATGAGGTGCTGCATATGTGTTTATCAAACTTTCATGTACATTGCTGACCGTCAGTAAAAAGGCACTCTTCATTTACAGTCTAGAGTAAAATCCTAGCAGTAGTTTCAGCAACTGAAATAAGAACAAAAGAAAAAAAAAAAGTGGGAAAGAAAAAAGTAGCCCCTCCAAAATAAAGAAAAAACCCCACCCTCAAACCTAAAACAAAACAATTAGCTACCCCAGCACTAGTATATGCCAATCTATTGATAACAGGTTAAAGATTGAGATTAAGGTGAAAGTGGCATCAGTGAACTATTCACGTTTAATGAATGTTCTCAAGTGCTTATCTGAACCAGTGTTCAGATTTTAAATTGCATCCAAACCTTTCATAGGTGAGTGTTCATTTTTTTTATAATTATTGAGCTTTGAAGATGGAGGTGCGGCTTCATAAAGAATTATGAGCCATTATTGGTATATGAAAAGGTTTTGTGGAAATGTTTCATTAAGTCTTACAAAGAAACCTTTTTCCTTAATTTTTTCATTAACTTCAGCATTTACTTGCAATTACAGTTGTTCAGTGAATACAATGGCAGAAATTAATAATTCATGGCTTTTGTCAAGAAACACAAAAAGGGGTATTTATTCTATCAAATACAAATTTAAATGCACCATCTTGAGTTGAACAAGTATAGAAGTATAAGTAGTGAGATCTGTTTACAGCTTTTTTTTTTTCTTTCCTATATTGGATCAGTACTATACACATGAATGCAAAGTCTAGAATTGAGCACATTGTCAGCATGTTCAGAGAATATGAATTAAGAAATTCACTTTCAAATGGGAGTTGGTAGGTACTTAGTGGGGGATAGGTATCAAAATACTTGCATGCCCTCTATGCAGAGTCTTACAGTATTAGACAGATTTTAAACAGGATGACCAAGAAGTTTTTCCAAAATCACTCACTTTTATTTAGCCAATCTGACCAACCTGGAATGGCAAAGACTCTGAATTTGTCTTCAAATTATTATAATACACATTCTCATATAGAGAATTTTATTCTCTATAACTGTATTTTCAACTAATCTTGTTGGTTTGGGTTTTATTCTGAGTAAAGAAATAATGTTTAGTTCATTGAAAAAACTTGCTGTACTATCTTTCAGAAGAAGCAACTCATGGGAACTGGGTATATTTGAATTCTAAATTAATTATATTAGATGTAGCTAATTTTGTATTTTTTGACAGTGTTTACACTGAAAGCTTAAATGCAGTTAATTGGTAGAGTCTAAGTTTGAAATCTTAATGCATCTGTAGATCCCTTCGAGACAAATTATATTTTATAACAAATATAATGTTAATTTATCTCTCTGAATTGAAATAATTCATGAAATTGGAAGGGTGGAGAAGTAAATCTATGCCAGTTCTCTTTTTAGAGGATATATCACATTTTGTTTTGCTAAAGTCTTTGGTAACATGTTTCTGCATTGTGCTGTGTATTGATATAATGGGCTTTGGGTCAACATAAAAATATGTAAGGATAGAGAGCTACCTGCAGGATGGGGCTCTTAATTCACTGGAACTAGCATACTTACTTAGGGGATGGTTGGTGAAGAGGTCACCATTAAGAGGAAAAGAAAAAAACAGCAAAACACCAACATAAAATTCCAATTCCTGTATTGGAGAAGATATAAGAATATGTTCAGGAAGTCAATTTGACCAAAACTAGTTTTAAGTACTCAGAACAGGAAACCATTTACCATGGACGTTAGATCTTTCTAATGACTGTCTAACTAGAAACAGGCTATCTTAATTCTCAGCCCCAAGCAAGTACAAATGGCCTTGCTTCCAGACTTCATTACAATATTTATTGCAATTTGGATGGAAGACTTTTGACACCGTAGTCATAAAAATTACAGGGGACCACTTCTCTGTGCTTGATATGAGACAGAACGTGGACCTCAGAGTTTCAGTCTCCAGCTGACTTTAACATTACTCTTTAATGGTTTTGATGGCCAAAGACCTCTCCAATTCAAAAGCTAGTGGTGGTACAGTACATTTCCTTCAAATGTATAATTTTTCTTGTCAAATGTATAATTTTTCTTGTCTTCTGAAGAAAACTAGATGCATATTTTTCCCACTGATGGCAAAAGACGTGTAGCTGAATCTAAGCATAACTAAGCAGGCAGTGAGTACAGTTTGTATTTTCAGCTTAAAAACATTTCTGTAATATTTGTTACACTTTGTTATTTAGTCCCACACAACATTGCTGAGTATTATAACTGGTTCTAAAAGCCAGAACTACTGTTGTTCTTTAATTAGCTTTAGAGGTTCCTAAATTTGTACTTTAGAGATAACCACAATACTTTTCTCTTGTAGGACTTAGGTATGGTGAAATCTATTCAAATAATAGAGAAATATATATAAATAACAATGTTCTGACCCTGACATTTTATTTTACATCTTCCGATCAAACGATATGAATTAAAACTAATTAATATTTACATATATTAATATATATGTTCTTTTCTGTAGTTCAAGGGAATATATCTTCAGATATACGTATATGCATGTGTTCTTTTTGTATGCATACATGTAATAGCGATAGTGAAGAAGCCAGCTTTTAGGGGTAGTACATGTAGGTTCCTACCTGTAATTCTTTAAGTCATGGTAAATCGTTTCCATTTTGCTAGTTTTAGGGAGTCAAGGGTATCGTAAACAAAGAGGATGTTACTTTCAAAACTCTCATACACAGAATATTCTCAATTTTGATTTCTAGGCATCCTCATTTTCTGTCTTTGTACCTCAAGATGTATGCTTTGTGAGGAAGTGTATTATTTTAATTACTTAGATTACTTAGACTAATAAGTTCATGAGTTTTCACTGCTGCCATGAATCTTTGTGAGAGTTACATAATGCTGTGATGCAGAAAGAAAATATTTTCTGTGTCTCAAGACAGACATGAGTTTCTTTTCTGTAATCATCCTTTTTTTTTTTTCCTTCATATCATCTAGCTCTTGAATTACAAGGAGAGAGCTATTCATAGTGCTTTGTATTTGGCTCACATTTGGCTACAGATATATTAAATCTTCCTTTCCAATCTATCCTAAAGTTTTCAAATTTTGTTAAAATTGAGAAGTATGCTCCTTTTTTTTTTTTTTTTTCAAATTAAGATTCCCGAGAGTTAATTGGGAAATTATTGTGACCCACCTACAGGACCATTTAAAAGGATCTGCTAGAATGTAATTTTCTGTAATACAGACACTTCAAAATTTTCAGACAATACTGGTTTGGGTTTTTTTAATAAAATTTGATAACTAAAGAAACTGAGCAGGAAATGAATAACCACTTTCAACATTATAATTTTGAAATTTGTGTTAATCTGTTTCTTACAAGTGTAAAAACTGCTTTTTGTCAGGTACCTTCTCTGCAGTTCCATCTAGGGTACAAATCATGAAGGAGTTTTCTGAAGTAAATAGCTCTATTAAACTTCTATGGGAATGTTCTCATAAGTTATGGTTTTCCATATTTATAAATGTATACCAGATCTTGCATGAAATACTGTATAATGTGAAGACATTATACTTCATTATACTTGTGTCATACGAGATCAACAGTGCAAATGATGATTTTGTTGTTAAAATTTGCTTATGTATTATGACATTTGTGTGTCATTTAAACTATAAAAATAAGTTAGTTCCTTTGGCCTGTTGCATGTCATATTTTAAGGTGAGTTTATACCAACTTAATAGTAGAGGTGGTATTTGCTCGATATCACCAGTGTTTAAAATACTAAAAAGCAGTTTGCTCTTCTACTGCTTTAAGCTATTCTGTTAGGCTACTTTTGACCAATTGTCATATTGTTCTTCAAACCACAATCCAGTAGTTCTGGTAGCCTTTCTATGAAGAAAGGGTGTGTGGTGGGGGGGGATCCCCGTTATTGGTGTACCTTAAAAAGTAATAAACCTTTAATAAACTACTATGCCTATAGAGAAAGCACAAACATTATAATAGCAAGCAACAAATTAACTTTCCCTTTCTCTCACATTTTCCTACATCTCTCTATTACTTCATGTCTCTATTAGAATAAAGAGTTTAAAATGTTCCTTATAACTAGGAAACGTTAATCATGGTTTAAAACACATTAATCAGGGGCTGTTCAATCTATTCTGGAGAAAAGTTTTGTTGAAGTGCCCAAACCCTAAAAGCAATACCCTTACTGTTCATGTATAAATTCAAATTAATGTTTTTCATTATTAAGATGACCTATATTAATAACAACTACAAACCAGGTTAAGAGCATGTGTGATCAATTTCTAGTTTAAGGCTGTAAGTCGCCAGTGTATGTTCCATGTATACATAGGACAATAAATATTTATTCACTTATACAAATAGCCATTAAATAGCAGATCCAGAGCACTAGGACTACTGGTGTGATGAGGTTAAAAGCTTAAAGTGAAATTTTTGACCATACCTGATTAACATCACAAATTTTGGACTTGTCAAACTTGGAGTTTGACAGTGATCCATCTCAGTTTTTTCCAAACATCTCTCGTGCTCATCAATATCACACTAGCCAGATTTAGATTATTGAACAACGGAAACATAGGTCATCTCTGTAGGGAATCCCTTGCTGTTTGTTTAGTCAAATTCCTGAGTTAATTCTCCTCTTAAAAACAAGCTAGCTAGGCAGTTGATATTATGTAAACTGGGCCTAGTCTCTATTCCATAAGCATATTTGGAAGCTTGTTATGCTTCATTTATACTCTGAATTTGATGTTTACATATCCCAAATGTGCTGTTTTGCTGTTTCTATTTTTTAAAGCTATCACAAGTGTCTTAACCTTACTTACCAAGCATTTTATTTAATCACTAAAGCTGATTTTTATTTCTGAATATAAGGAGCTCTTATGTAGTGTTTTCCTTTAATAGACCTCAGACTCCTCTCTAAAGGAAAATATGTATTCTTTCTTTCTTCCATGTGGGGCAACTGAATGGAGAGGAAGTGGTATTAAAGGCATTTGGGAGTAGAGCTGAGATCTAATTAATTCACATAGTTAAATTAGAAACTTAGAAATACTGTAGGAAGTTTAATTAGTGGCAAGAAATGCTCTTTCAAGTAGGCATAAACAAGGTAGGTATTTCAAGCGAGTTGAACATGCTTACAGTGATTTTGATAGACCCAGTGCATGGAACCAATTGTAGGCAAAGTCTGGAATTTCTGAGATTTAAATGAAGAGTCTGAGTTAGGGTAATTTATAGTTTTAGTAGGAAATGAGGTCACACAGTATCCAAAGTAGAGAATCCTTTTATTCAGAAGCTGGCAGTAAAGTCAATAACATAGTTTTTCTTGAAATAAATCTACTCATTTGGCTTGATTGGTATTTTAAAACTTAACATTCAGATTGCTTTGTTTTGGACTGGGCTGCTCATTCTTCTTCTTTCCTCTAAAGTGATTTGGAGAAGCAGTCAAGAATTTGTCACTAAAGAAATATTTCGATCAAATTAATTAACATTTAATGTTCACATTTTATCTCATTGGCTGTATCTGTTGTTATAGTCAGCAACAGGACTATTATATTTACTTGCTCCAAGATGCCTTTTACTTAATTGGTCAGTAGGATTAAAAACATTCTGATGTAGTGAATGCATTTAATGGCCTCACACCTCACTTCCCATAAAGCTGTATTTCTATTCCTGTTCTGCAACCTTTTAAAGCACTCACCCAGCAATTACTGATGTAACCAATTAGACTACAAAAGAGGTGAGATTTCAGAAGCTGTTTGAGAATTACTGGGCCCTTTCAGATCTACAGCAAAGGAAGCTTATTTACAATTTTAATTATTATTGCTTTTATATGTTGTTTAAAAGTTTGGTTAAAATTCATTTCATTTGCTGTAATTTATTTCAAGATGAGAGTTTAAGTGGTGTTCAAGATGTACATAGATGTTTTGCCTAGGCTTTCTGACAGATGAATTTTCCTCACACTAGTTTTTGGCTTAAAACAGTAAATAAATATGTGGGTTCTCTTTACAGCTGCATGGTAGGAAGATACTTAGTTGATGAAATAGTCAGTTGGATGACACGCCTGGCTCAGGATTATTTAATTCCAGTGATCATTCTCTTTTTTTTCTTGATATTATTACTTACTGATTATCAACTTGTTGAAGTAAATGCACATCATGTTAAAATCTTTCAGCTGTATCACATTTTAAACAGTATAGAGGTAACAGAATGTAGTATCAGTGTCACCCCAAATATGTGAACAAGGGAAGCTTTCCTGAAAGTGCCAGTTTCTTCTCTCTAGGCTTTGTGTTTGTTATCTAATCTTCCATGTAAATTAGATTTCCTCAGATTTGAGGTATATTTTTAAGTAATATATTTCCCTCCACACTATGCTATGCACAGCTGTCATGTAGATCTTTATTTTGCAATAAACAGTAATGCTTTTCCTTCACTGAAACAGGAAAATAATTCTGGGGAAAAATATCTGATACATACAAATGCCAGCAGAAATGGTTTAATACCTCTTTTTTTTTTTTTTTTTTTTTCCCCTTGTTGCTTTTGTTTAAAATAAATAAATGAAACCAAAACAACAAAACCCTTAGTATTAATTACACTTAAGATGACTCTAGGATTATATTCCAGAATAATTTTAAGGACTAACAGGAAAAAAAACCCCTTTCTAATAGCCTGGGAAAGTAAAGGAAATGCAGGTGATTGAGTGATCATGTTTCACCAATTCATTGAAAGCTATTGAATATTATAATATGAAGAAGATTGTTTTCTCTAAAGAGAATTTTGATTGAAATATGAGCACTCAATTTTGTGTGCAAACAAATGAACCTGAGATACTCTGAATTATGTAATCTGTACCTTCTTACCTTTCTGCTTATTCATTGAAGGCCATTGATTCACAAAGGGGATAAAATCAGGAGGTTTCATGCTCCAGTAGGCTGTTTATTTGTTTAATTTTAACTGACAAATCTAATAAAAAATTTATAAAGTTTCATTAATAAGAGTAGACCATAAAGGGTACCTAGTTATAGTCACATACTCAAAAAGTTTCTGATTACTAAGCACACAGCTGTCTGTCGTACTATGCCTGCAGCAGTTCTTGTTATCGCCTGTGCAGCATTTTGGCAATGTGAGCAATATCAAAGGCATCATCCTAGTTAAATTATGCATAACTGAGATTGTGTTAACTACCAATTTCGTTTTCAGCTAGAGTGAACCTGGGTTTTTAGTAGTAACTTTCTGTGGGGCTCTCAGAATGAGCAATAGGCAGGATTACGTTAATTGGTTATGTATTTTGTTTCTAGTTATATGAAGTGTGCTATACCCAGACACTCTGCTTCATTTTAACTTGTGTTTCTCTATGGTCTTGCTCAATGCATTGCATTTATATCACAGAATGTTAGGGGTTGGAAGGGACCTCCAAAGATGATCATGTACTTTTCTTTCAGATCACATGAAATGCATAGTGAAATTTTAATACTGTACAGTGAGAACAAGTGTAATCTCAGCAGGAACTTTTTTATTAAAAAAAAAAAGTGTTTTTAAAGAGTGTGATTTTAGGTGAGTACAAAATGTGCAATATCCTTCTAATTTGTAAGAGGACTCTTAACTGTCTGCTGTCTGCAGAATTGTCTCCTTTGGTTAGCTGGTTCTAAACTCAGCCATCTTTTTTTTTGTGTTATTGCTTATACGAGGGACTTGAATGGTCTCTGGCTATTCTCCAAGTCTGCCTTTCTTCTGATGTGCCTTCTATCAAATCCAGTTGTGTGAAGTCCAGTAATATTTCAGTAGTTAATTTAACTAAAGTACAGTATAGACAAAGTTGCCATTTAATGGGAAATACCCTATATTGTTTTATACATGGGTTTTCTTTGTTGCTATCATTTTGCTTACTTCTGTCATTTGCCAATGTTGAGACAGGATATTGTGCCTAGATAATATGTACTGTGATCTGTGTTGTGGTCTGGATTAATGAGACAGTTTCCATATTGACCGTATTAAGAAGGTATTCTCCTGTGTGTGCCATACATCATATTTTTTCCCATCAGATCTCTGTCAAGTTTTGAATCACTTGTATTGTTGTCAGTTTTGGGTGTCTCTAAGCCTGTGTTTGGAAGGCGTTGATCGAAGAATTCATGTAGGAACTGAAGCAGATGCTTTATTGCATTTATTACAACTGATATCAGTCAAGATTGTCACAATAATATTGTAACCCCTTCATAAACAAAATGTGGAGAGAAGGCTAATTTTGTAAATGGGACTGTTTTGAGCAAATCAGTATTTTTAAACCTGTGAATAGTTTCACATTGTCTTAAGACATACATACTTATTTGTATGTTGTGTCTGTTATAATACATTGCCGTGGTAAACAGCCTAGTCTTCAAGATAATTTTTTCCTTGAGTTAGGTCATAAGCCAACAGTCTGACTTTTGAAGAAGTGCCAAATTCAAAGAATAAATGTCATCTTTGATGTGATAGTTAAGGTCTGTCATGAAGCAGAAACCTGTAAGTAGTGATTCAGTTCCATGTTTTCTTTTCTTTTCATTCTCCAAACAGCCTCTGTTTCTAGTGGCAGATTTAATGGTATGATTTACAGCTCTAAAAGACCTTTATCAGGGCCAGAAAAATGACAAACAATAAATATATGGAGCATTATGTTAACAGCCACCACACAATACCTTGTCAGTTACAGCTTGATAGTGATACATTTTAATTTTGTCTTTCATAAAAAAATCTTGGCATGTATGCCTCATTTGAACACAGACTTGGAAGTCAAGTGTGTCATTCAACCATGCAGTTTATCACCCTCTATATTTTTTGTCCTTTTCACTTAATGTCATCTCTATGGCAACAGGCATCGCCCTGGAAATAATTTTCAAAACAGCTTATTTGTTTGAGGGGAAATGACTGAAGTTCAAAGATGTTTGGTTTAGAGGACCAGATTTAGTTTACATGTAATAATAATTCTGAAGAGTTTCATGTAAGCACTACAAAACTGGATACAGAGAGAGAGAGATTAGGAAGATACCATTGCTAATATGCTTAATGTTTTAGCGTTCTGGAGAAACTAATAGTAAGAACAATTTGACCTTTGAACTTTCATTTACCCCAAAATAGGTATCCATCTGAATAGACTAACATGCATCCTTTATGGGCAGAATGTGGAGCCATTGCAATTGTGCTTGCAGAGTGTTATAAGAGCTCCTTGCAGGGTGTTATAAGAGCTCCTACTCACCTCTGAAGGGAATGGGCTTCAGTATTTCTGGAATTCTGTACATGGTCCCTGACTAGAAATTTATTAAGAGCTAAATGGAGAGGGAAGATTTTCAGGTTTTCCCATTTTACTTAGGAAATGTGGTTAGGGTTTGACTCAGTGTTACACATTTAGATCCATTCCCATCAAATAAGTATTGATATAGAAATCATCAATACATGTAATAGCAAAATTGAACTTTTCATGAATAGCATCTGTTTGAATCTGCCAGTCACCATATTTAGATGACATGACTTAAAATCGTAGCTGAAGTGTTTATTTTTTTTACATAGGCAAATAGTACGTGTTGCAATTTTGTTGGTCTTTTAAATACCACGGACATTTAAGCAGATCAATCCTGCAAATAGCATCTGTAAATGTTCAGTGCCTACAAAGATTTAGAGGCCAAGGTGTTTTCAGAAAATAAAGTGCAGAATATTTTGAAAGGAAGAGTGGTGTTTAGAAATTAGTAAGTAAAAGACAGCATATAACTGGAAGATAAATAAGTCACAATGTTTATATAGTACTTGCTGAACTTCACAACATTCTTCTAACAAAGTAACAATGCTTTTACCAGACAAGGATTGTATCAAGTTATGCCACATTTGATGGATTAGATGATAATGGTCTGGTCGTACCAAGTTCAATGCCTGTTTGGGGAAGAACTGTAAACCTCAGCTGCTGCTGTGAAGTTGGGGTGCCTCTGGTCCCATGGCCATACAGCAGGCACACCACAGGCTTGTCACTTGCTTGTGACAATTGTATGATGAGCTGTATTGGAGAAGAAATCTTTGCACTGCAGGTGCATAGTTGTGGCTCACAGGAGCCACCAACGAGCCACATACTTTTTTATATTTTGTAGAAAGCAATTTCATTAACTGTTCCAAATCACAGACTGAGTTGGTGATAAGGGTGAAGAAGCTTTCATGTTTTTAAATACTCTCTTCCTAAAATCTTCATACTTTATGTAGGAGTCTAAGACACATTTAAGGACAGACAAATAGATTCTTACCTATGAATTCAGCTTTGTTTCCCATCTTCATTAGTGTACTACTGTGAAGTGAATATAAATCAATATAAAGTTTGGGGATTTTGTTATTTTTTTGACAGAAGAGGTAATTTTGTTCGTATAAAACTCTTGGTTTAGACTATATCTCAACTCATAACATAGAAATATGTGTGATGTTTAGTTGAATTCTATAAAAATTCTATAAACCAGTAGATGAATAATTATTGATTTTTGTAACTGGTTTATTAAACATTTTGTTCACTTTAAATCATGCTGTTTCCTCTCAGACTTCTTTAAATTGTGTGATGAGTTTAAGTTCAAGTATGATTTTTACTATTTCAAAGGCCAGGCTAATTTATCTGTAAAGCCTTTCTAAATAAGGAAATTCCATCTGAAGCCATAGGGTGGTTTTCTGCTTGCTTCAAGTAAAGTGTTAGTATGCATATGATAGGCTTGCTTTATTTTTAGTGGTATGGAAAACCCTTAATTTTTCTTTCACAGTGATCCTTTGCAGTTCACAGGGCAGTCTACTGGGAAGAATGTTTGCCATCTGCAATTTAACACTGAAGTCTTGTAAAGTATCAGATGTGCATTTTCATGGTTATTAGTACCTGAAGTAACCATTAAATTAGCCCTCAAACATATAAATGTTATATATTAAAACAAAACAAATAAACAAAAAACCCTAGGAAATTAAAAATCAATTTCATTATTGATACCTCTGCACAGGCGTTAATAACTATTTAAATATAAATTAAAAAAAAACTCAGAGCCCTATGCATACATTTGTTTCATTGATGTTCTGCACTAGAAAAGATGCAGAAGAAAAACTGGTCTTCAAAACTCATTCTTAGTGATGCTTAGAGGAAGGGAGTCTGTAATTCTGCTCCCAGTCCCAAGCAGGTATGTGCTCACAAATGCACACGCAAATTTCCATTTCTTAGCACCTGGTAAAGGAAACTTTCCTTCAAACCATACAGTGCTTGAATTCAGGAAGAGAGCACGTGAAAGAAATTATAGGAACTTTCCACATATCTGGGTTGATGCCTGTTACCATGAGCAGCTTGCTGTGGAGAACGTTGCAAGAAAGGGATTATATGGAAAATGGACTAGGGAAAGACATGGGATAAAAAGCAACCCCAAGGGAAGACCTCCTTTTTGGTGTTTTGCCATTACATTAACTAATGGAGTTTAGTGGTTTCCTTCCTTCACCGTAAACAGACACACATATAAACACACATGTATAGTCAGACTTCTAAAGGAGGGGGAGGAGAAGTAACAGTTTTCTTTGCAATAATTTAGAGCATATGGTAAAAAAATAGTTTGTTATAGCTCATGGGCTTATGATGTTTAAATTAAAATAGATTTTCCTAAATAAAAATAGTTTTTATGATATATGGCTATTAAAATTATACCATTCTGTTTCTTGGCATTGTTATAAATATAATGATTTTTAAATGTTTTCTACCACCTTGGAGTTTTGAATTTTGTCTGGTGTTCAACAGAACTGAAATTTGCCATTCAGAAATTAAAATCAAACAAACAAACAACAAAAACAACAACAAAAACCACACAGGAAGACCACCATAGATAATAGGGCATCTCCATAGCCAATTACAGCTTCTCAGTGTTTCCATTTCGAGGATTTTTCTACTTCCTTTATAATTACTTAGAAGCTTTTATTTTCCTTTAATTTTGCTTTGCATAAAAAATTTAACTCAGCAGTTTAAAAAAAGAAAGATCAGTGAAGAACACCTAGTTGTGAATTGATGGCAGGGAATCTTCTTGGCGATGTCAGCTCTCATTAACATGGAGCAGATTACTTCTACGGCAAACATCTAACAAAGCAGAAGTCCAGGTGCTTTCCTGCTTTCTACTCACCTCTTCTTTTTTACTTTTAAGATTGATTTTATTTTCCCTTGAAAAAAAATATTTTTTCCTTTGTTAATTTGGGCAATACAAACGAATTGGATTGGTACTCTAACCTTCCTACACACTTGAGAATATAGTGAATATAGTAAATAAAAATAATTCTGTAAAAATTTGTGCCTCTGTAAAAGACAGTGCATGCTATAAAACTAGAACAAATAATGCCTCTTTCAATGTTCCCAGGGTCAGAGGTTTAGATGGGCTGAATATCTGAAGTTCCCACTGATTTTAACAAGTGGTGTTTCTGTTAAACAGATGCAGCTTTTAAATTTTTGTATGAATCTGCTTTTTTAACCATTTTTTTCTTTGTAAACAGATTATTAAACATGATTCATTTTATAGCTTTACTTCAATGATGACAAGATGATTCTTACATTTTTATATGCAGTGTGCACATAGACAACATTTTCATTCTCTGCTAACAGTAAAATTTAAACTACAATAAAAAGAAAGAGCTGGTATACTTTTAATAAAAGGTTTTGGATTTGGGGCTTATGATGTTGGGAGAGAGCTAGGGACTCTAGATAGACACTGTAATGCTTGTGAAATATTGTGTTATTAGGATAAGGCAGAACAAAGAATGGATGTTAGGATTCCCAAGTAGTCATTAATACTCTTTCATTTAGCTAACTGAAGAACACCCCCTTTCCCAATGATAATTTCTCAGTGCAGGAGTGCTGAGTTTACAATGCATTCACACCTCAAATTAGAAACCATACCTGGGTTCACCTTTTTTTAGTATAATGTTCTAAATCACCTGGAACCTGATCAGGTGACCTAGAGCTTTGCATTCCAGGAGGGCTTTTTGGATTTTGTTTTCTTCCCAGGAGCCTTCCGTGCAAGAACTAGGTGCCAAGGAGCAAACCTCAAGAGACAAAGAAGTTGTTACTTTCTATCTTCAGTCAGACAGAGGGAAGCTCAGGTAAAGGGACAGAAGGGTGTTGGCCAAATATACCCTTGGGAAATCTCTCAGTCTTGATCTGGTTGGTAAGGTACTAGGGTTTTTCAGCCATGCATTTAGTGGGTGTATTGGCCTATACAAAATCTAGTTAATTCAAATGGATTTATAGTAATTTTTTACTCTGCATCTGCTTTTCTGGTTCTTCAATGTTAGAAACCATTTTAAGAACGTAAAGCAGGTTGGTCTTCAAGCTAATTATTCATGTGCTGCCCTAAGCATCATAATTAGAGTTTGCTAAAGCCAGGTAACTTTGAAGACTAATTCCAAAAACTGTCTCTGGCAAATTTTCATTGAGTCTATGATATCTTCTTGAAGTGTGAGTGCAAACAGATCCATTCTTCAGTTTTGCAACTGCAAAACCCAATGGCTACAGTTTGCCTAGGAGAAAGCAATGCAGCAAAACTACCAGTGAAAGGGAAACTGGGATATGGCCTTGCTGAAGAGGTAGAGTGAACTGTTTGGCCAATGGTGAAAACTGCAAATGTGAAACTCTCAGCGTGTACCTTTCTTTTTTTTCATGTGAATAAAGAGTCTTTGAGACAGACTACTTTGTGCACTGCAAGAAAAACATATAGAAGGGATGCTAAACTTGAACAATGCTAGATGATAACCTGACAGAGAGGAGAGAAAATGGAAGGAAATACACTGGATGAGCTTCAGAATGACTTCCCCTTCTTCTAGGGCACAGGTTCACAACATGAACTGTTGATGAGGACATTAGAAAAATTAGAAAGTTTGGAATCTTGCTGGTAAACTGAGAAACCTGCAAAAGCTATTTCCACTTGTGCTGCTTTAATCATCTGTATCTTTTAAGCCACTTAAGGCGTATGTTTTCTACAAATGCCATTTGAAGGGACTTCAAATTTTGAAACTTGTTTACTTTTGATATAGTACATTTTCCATGAGTTTTAAGAGCTTTTTGTGTACTCTAGAGAAGATAAATATGAAGTGAGATGAGTCTGTTATATAGGATTAAAAAAAAAGAGGAGAGGGAGGTACATGGTGGATTTTTTTTAAGTGACTACAAACACCCTGACCTAAACCAGTTTACATGGTCACATAATTTTGTAGAGCAAATAATGTACAGCGTACACTGTATTTTAGAACTCTTAATTGTAGATTTTTTTTTTTTTATTTTAACTTCTATTGCTGTAGGAGCTATTTTCATACAGCATCACAGTCAGCTGGAAGTAAGCACAGCTCTTTAAATAGCATGTGTCTTGGATCAAGACACTCAAGTAGTTAGCTGTGGTTTTAATCACAATGAATAAATCGTCATTTATTATGTTTTTATGTTAATAATATTGTTCCCTTAAAAAAGCAGCCTGTATTTCCATGAAATAGTGCTAAATAGTTTCCATTTTTCCTTCATTGAAAAATGATAGCTTCATGAAGATATGGCATGCCTCAGGAATACCAATAGGAAGGAAAATGTTCTTTTGGTTCTAGTTTTGTTTACATATATGTACTGTAAAAATCAAGAAACTTGGCCTATTTTGACAGAAAAAAAAATTACTTTTTTTTTTTTAATGATTTCTAAGTAAATAATCCTTTCTTAATTAAGTCTAGTTTAAAGTTAATTACTAATATTGGGCTTGTACACAAACTTCTTTTTAATTGTCATAGTATTATACCAACATAGCCTATTGATGAAAATTACTTTATTGGTAAAAACATCCCATGCTTCTCATGTTGCTTGAATTTATATTAATTCAAGTATTATACTCTGTTAAATGAGCAAACCAGAAACAACAATAACAAATTGTTCTATTAATGCCTTAAACCTCCAAAAGTATTAGGATTAAAAATTTAGTCAGGTGAAAAGGCTAATCAAACATTCCTATATGAGAGACTAGTCTCTGTTTTAGCAGATGCTTAGGGTTCATTGTTTGTTTCTTGGAGTTTTTTCCTAGACAATGTTTGTTGTACAATAATTTTTCAAGTATTTTGTATGCTAAAGTCCGTTTGAGCTTTAATCCATAAACAACCTAGATTCATTTATAACTTCTATATTAGTGCTTTCATTTGTATTTTACAGCTAACAGTCTGTTAGTGGTCATGTAACTAAGGACATCACTGTATTACAGGTGGACGCTGGGTTTTTGGTAAAGAACTACAATTGCATATCTGCTTTCATAAAAATAAAAAACCCCAACATGTTCGGAGAGATTATAACTAAATAGTTATAATAGCAAGATTTCTGTTTCACCGAATATTCTTTATTTGCTTTTAGCATATGATTTGTGCATGCTCATTCTCTGTGAGTGTACATGTAAAAGTAGTCTTAGCATAAAAAAAATACAGAAATTTTCATAGAACAAGTTTTAGGGATTTTGTTATATGTACGAACAAGTCTTCTTTATGCACCTTAGAGAAAAACATATATTTACGTAGATGTAAATCATAGGAACAGATTTACACTAATGTCTTAATTCTCCTTTAAGTCAAAGCTGCTTTGCACAGCTTTACTTCCTACTGTTGTTGTAGCTCAATAATTGAAACAATTTACCTCCCGCTATACCCACTGAGGAGCACTCCTGTGCTTAATGCATATGGTGATGGCACAGACAGTACATCTACTGAGGAAAGGGTGTGATGAGATACTTCCTGCATCTCAATCGTGGTAGCCTTCTGCAACAATACTGTGATGGATGGCTTTGCTAGTATACACTGGGAACTAGCCCAAATTTGTGGACAAAGTATTGAACAATGGGCATCTTTGTGCTTTTTTAATTTTTTTTTTTTCTTCCCTTTCTTGTTGAGCCATGTTTAACTTTTCCTTGTGCAGTGAGTGGGCCTGGGAAGTACTGGACAGATTTAAACGAAACAGTCTTTAAATAGAATCATCTTAGATTTTTTTTTTTTCTCTCAGAATAAAATCAAATCTAAAATCCACATCTTCTTTTGTAGCTGTGGGAATGGAAAGTAAAACATTTTCTTGACTTAATTGTTTTTGCTTCCCCTGGATTTTGCTCAGCAGTGGTACTTCTGAAATACTGTGCAAGAATTTAGTTTGTCTTTAGATTGTCTTCTGACAATCCCAAACAATTGTAATTCAACCAACTGCGTGATAAAAGACCATGAATAAGTTGCTCTCCTGACCACTTTTTTTCTTTTGTTTATTTCTTCTGTAAAAAAACTCTACAAAATTGCATAAGAATATTATTTCATAATGTAGTGTACTGATTGCAACCTTCCTGTTTGTTTCGTGGTTTTCATTGTTTAACTCACTGCAGTGAAAGATCATTAACATAGACTTTGGGATTCCATGAGGGTTTAGACTTGTAAAAGTTTATGCAATTGTAATAGGACTATTAATAGGGGAAGCTTGGAATAATTTTTTAGATAAACAAGTGAGGTTTTTCACTGTCATTTGAAATTTGATATTTTGAAACAAAGTAAACCAAATTGTGAAGCAGGCATAGGCAGTAACAGATTTGTATTCAGCTATCAGTTTTCCAGTGAAAGGGAGTTCCAGAATAGTATGGTTATATTATATTTCTAATGTCAGTGCCATAGCAAATTCATGTAGCAATAATGAAAATAAGAAATTGCTCTTTTGTCAACTGGCTTTGCAGACCCTCTGCATAGTAGGAAGGAAATAATGTGAAATATATACGTAGAGTTCTGAATAAGCAAGCTTAGTCTGGACACCAATTGCAGCAGTATCTTTTTTCTTGGGGATAAGAGCACATGCTTTGTGGTTTATATTGCTTCCCATATCCAGGCTAGCTCAAGTATCTGCTCAGTACTGTCCTGTACTTGATATACATAACCATTTCAAGGGAACGTAGAGGTCCTCTAAATATTTGGGTAGGTTGTGATTGGAAGGATCTAGATCCTAGTTTAGAAATAATGGTTTGAAGGACTTTTGACAGTCACTAGGGTTTACTTCAAAATATAAAAGCTCTTTTGCCAAGTCGATAAATCAAAATTTAGATTAGAACATGAAATACTTCTCATTGTTCTCCTACAAAAGGAAGGGCAAAATAATTTTGAAGCATAATTTTATTCTACTTTTTTCACTGTTGCCAAGTTTTACTACCAACATAAGCAGCGGGGCTTTTTAATCACAGGATCACTGGCTATGGTAAAGTCCCAGGAGACTACTGAACACAGGCTGTTTGGCTGTTTTCTGCTCTTTATTTAGAGCATATCTATGTATAATTATTTTGCAGTGACATCTAATTTGAGGTTCAGAAAGGAAAATTCTTTTTAGCATTGAAATATTAATAGTGCAGCAATGACTAATTCAGCTTGCATTTCCTGTTTTTTTTTCTTGGGTTATTCTGAATGTATCATGCATAGAGGAAGCAATCACAGCATCTTTAGGTGTCTTTCTAAAGCTAACCTTATACTTTCCTGTATTCACTGCTGCCAGATGTTTCCCGACCTACCTTAGAACTGTAGATTTAGCAAGAAAAGTGTGATAAGTATTAGTAATTACACTGTCTTGCATTTCACTTTGTGACTTTTCTTCTTTCCACTTTCTTTTTTCCTTCCACATTCTTTTTTTTTTTTGGTGTAATATGAACTTTTATATTGGGGTAGTAGGTTATGATTTGGTTTGTTTCACTAGAATATGGATATGTTATAAAATTCTGTGAACTCAGAGGCTCCTGGGGGTTACAACAGATACTTGCCAAGCTGGTTGCATACTTGTGGCAGACTTCTAGTTATTAGTATGAAAAACATATTTCATATGCATAGATTCAATCATGTAGCAGTAATTTTCCACTATAACATTTAGCTCTGTACTGTATTTCCTTTGTTGGATAATTTAGATTATCTGCATGAAATGTCCTGTCCTAGTCTCAGCAAATTAGAGATTTTGAGGCAGGTTCTACTGAGATGAATTTTTATGACACTAGTCACTTTTGAAATTTGCTGAAACACATCACCTTAGAATCTTGTCCATTTATGGAATTATGCTGCGCAGAAAGGCAATGGGCACATATATATTCATGGCACACATCAATTTGTTGAGTCGCCAATGCTGCTCTTTTTCAGGGAATGCAAATGTCATGTCTCTTTAAAGGTGCATTTCTTAAAATGCATCAGTTCTTTTGGGAAGTTCTTGTGGGCCTTGAGCAGAGTTCCTGCTCTTTTAAGTACATCTGCAGAGAAAAAGGTTTAGAAGACACATGACACCATAGTTTAGTAATTTGGTTGAACATCTGCTATATAAATGATAATGAAGCTAAATAATTGCTCAGGTTAATTTGATATAATATTGAGGAGAGTGTCAGAGTGTGGAACACTATCAGTGCTTTTTCATGGTTCTAGATCCTTTATAGCTCAACATAATTAGCCTTTTATGTGCCTGCTTCCTTCCTGGAGGAGGATGAAGAATATAAAAATGGTTTAGTTTTTATAAATGTGGGGATGGACGATGATGGAACTGCTGGGCTGCTTTTTTTTGCCCCTTTTTTTTTTTGCCCTTTTTTTTTTTTTTTTTTTTTTTTTTTTTTTTTTTTTGCTTTTTTTTTTTTTTTTTTTGCAATGTTTATTTTTTTTAATCACAGATATATGAAATGGAAACCTAGTATGAAATTGTCTGAAAACATTCATATGTTATACATGATTTCTTATACTCTGCACTTTTAGTCCATTTCTAGTGCTATAGCAGTTCATTGGAAAGCATGTTTTATTCTATTAAGATAGTCAGATGGTGCTGAAAAGACCCTATGGGTATTGAATAAGCCTTCACTATGAATTCAAATTACACCTCGAGATAAGGTATTCATTGCTTTTTAATTATTATTTCAATTTACATAAACTGCTGTCTTTTCAGACAACATTGTCGTGTTCTGACTACTGTCTGTGCCGCCTTCTCAGTATAGTGTTAAAATGCTGAGTGGAGATATACACATACCATCAACTGAGGTTTGCTTTGAAATACCTGTAATTAACCCATTCAAGTTACAATAGTCTGTGTATTATTACAGGTTTAAAAATAAAGATTTAGGTTTGTTTTAGATAATTCATCAACCCCTTCCCTTTCAACGCTAGATGCCTAAATTTCAGGGGTTTTTAAGATCTCCAAAATGGAAATTGGCATAGAGAAAGAAGGCCAAGAGTTAAGGTATAATTCTGCTGATGCAATCATACCCCTCCTTCTGGTAAGTCTGCCATTAACAGGTGCTCCTGCCCTGGTTTGCAAGTAAAGAAGAAAAGTTGGAGGAGAAAATTTCAACCACCTCAACTACTATTCTTCTTCTGAAGTAAATACCTGAAAAGCCCATTTATCTTTCTGAGGAGCTCAGGTGGAGCTAACAAAGAAATTTTGTTGTCTTTTCTATTCCTTAGTTTAAATAGTTAATTGTAACACTAAGGATCCAATACTGCTGGTCTTGACAAAACTCATACTTTCTCCATGCAAATAATCAGTATTCACTGTGAAGTCTCTCACCTTCCTGTATGGAAACCATTGTGTATGTATATATATAAAAAATACCTTTTTTTTATAGGCAGAGGTGATTCACATTTCTGTGTTTAATAGGAAATTTCCAAATAATAAAATTTTGTCAGTGAATATAGTAGTTTATTATAACCTAATTTCTCATGTTTCTCATTTTTGACCCATTTAAGTATTTTAATAATTAATAATATATATTTTTTTCTTTATAATTCCAACTCCAGTGTAATGATGAGATTTATTGTACAGACCTCAAAAGGCTATTGATGCTTCTGTTTTTGGACTGTTACGGTGCTGAGCATTAGATGTTTGCAGAGAGCATCCCCAGTAGACATTTGCAACCATTACATTTGCTCATGTGCTCAAAATTCAGACATTAAAAAGAATTTTCCTTCACCACTGGGTTTAAAATCCATTGTGTTACTTTGGACTGAAATGCAATGAAAAATATATTTGATCTGCATCTTAATTTCTGACTAATTAATGTTTATGAATGACAGATTGACAGCTGGAAAATGAATTTGGTTTTCTTCATAGAAGCATGTTGTGAAATTTTGAAGAGTATTTTATGAATTATTAGGGTTTTTTTCTTTACATCTGTCAGACTGTAAATTCTGCTTCAGATAAAGCAATGTCAGCAGCAGAAAGCTGGTCTCTTGCTTCCAAAGTGGGAGGTTATATAGAAAGCACAAGGGCCCCTTAGTGATTCTGAGGGAAAATCGAGGAAGGCTGCTGGTGAAAAACTGACTCAGGGAACTGCTTTTGGCTTCAAACGTTCAGGTTCTGTGCATTGTACTAGCTACAAATGGTGCTCATGTGGAAACTTTTAAACCTTATTTTATATTACTTTGAATTCTTCAAAAAAGTCCCTTGGAGAAGGTTGTCAGGTTGTGAAGGATCCTTTTCAGTTTTGGTTGCTGAGATAGTCTACTTTGGTGAAATGGCAACAAAATGAAAGACTTTATGGTCGGGATATAAACCAATGAGGCCAAGGAAAAAAGGATTTGATTGTAATCTTTGCTGATTAGGGTGAGACACGTCTAAATTTTGGAACCCAGTTACATCAGGGATACTAGTAATTGGCCTGTAATATTTGCAGTAGTAGTAATGGTTTCTTAATATCACTGACACCTGGTTTGGAGAGTCCTTTAATTTCTCACCTTGAATAACGTAGTGATATTTTTTCATTTGACTTTGTCTCCATAAGGACTAAATTCTTCCTCAAAGTCAGTACAGTCTCCTTAAATTGCCATAACATAAGTGGGTCCTTAAGTTACTGTAACTCAGGCAATGCAGCTGGGTAGAGAAGGTCCTTGCCGGCTCACACAATAATTTAAGGTTGTGTGTTTTCATGCTATGGTTTTATACTGGTACATTCTCAAAGAACTACACTGTGTGAACTTGCCAGCTTTTGTGGCCAGTAGCTTTGGCATCTGTGTTACCTTGTGTAGTTAAATACAAAGAATGCACTTGAGATTTAACTAATAGAAACAGGGAATCAATTATTCTCCTTAGATGCTTGTAGAAGGAAGCATAAGAGATATTTATATGATCCCTCTCATCACCATGCCAGGCTTTTAATAAAAGGGTGTAATTATTTCTTTTAAAATATTGTTTAATTCTATTTCCATTGAACCATTTTATCACATAATCTCTGCTATTCCTCTGTTATTTCGTTTGCATTCCTCTAGATACCAGTACAATTCTAGAATATCTAACAGCCAGTAAGTGTTGTTCACATTGTCATAAAATAGGATTTGAGCCATTAGCTTATTGTTTGGCAGCACAATATATTGTCATTCATGGCAGCTTATAGATGCATATAGTAAATTTCAGCTTTACTTGTTGGCTGCAAGTTGATTCTTAAAGATAAGGACATTTAGTATTGAGTGCCTCAAGGCAATATGTTTTTAAGTTCCAGTTTAAGAGTAAACAATATTATTTTTTTTTTAATACCGGTTTTTGAAGGACTAAACTCCCTGTCATATCCTCCTGCCAAGAGTTACAAAACTAAGCTATTTATTGCCTTTCTCTCTTGCCCAGTTTCTGTGGTTTTTGAACTAGTCATTTCTCCTTATCTTATGGTGACTTTGTAATGATTGTTGAGCCCTAGAATATTACTTCCGAAGCACAATAGAAAGAAGCTCTAATGATTCAAATTTCAAGTCTAAAGTAGGACAAAATTAACAGTGCCTATGCTAAATATGTTTATGATTCCAAAATTACTCTTTTTAACGTAGAGACTCTAACGTAAAATAAGCTGAACACATTAGGCAGGAAAGGCATTCAAAACAACAGATGAAAAAGAAGGATTCTTATTGAAATTTTCAGACTTTCAAGATCACTCTTATCAGCATCCTTTCCTCTTTAACAGTGTTCCTGAGGGCATCATCACATCCTTTGTATTCGATATATAATATTACACATTTCCTTAAAACCCACTTATATATTGGAATTCCATGGCAAGATCTACACCCTTTATCATGAGTGGATCAATGTCATGATAGTTTACATGGTATACAGATAGTTTACATTTTTTATATAGATATTATTGCCTGCAACTTTTAGTGTCAGCCAGTTCTTACAGTTGGATTGTCATTTACCTTGATGCCATTCTCATCATGACATGAAAAGTTCAGTGCATAATTTTTATTTCTTGCTATAGTAGACAAATCTGCAAATGGCTTTTGTCATAGGTGGGCTTTTCTTCTCACCTTGATCTTCCCTTACCTTTACTTGTTATTTCTAATGACACCTTTAATCAATTCAAAGCAACTCTTGGTGCAATCCAATTTTTGATTGAACATGGACATTTAGACATAAAGCTTGAGGGGTTATTTTGGTATCATCTTGTGCCCTTAAAAAATACTTAAGCAAGTAATTTGTTCTGCTTGGCTACTATTACTAGTGTTCTTTCCAGGAGAAATGTGCATCACTTTCTCTTCAGTGTTTTTTTGTTGTACAAAAGTAACCTTTGTAACCTAGATGGTGTCTCATGCCATCCTAAACTACCTTTGAACTGAACAGTCAAATATCAAACATATCTTACCATTTGCAATTTATTTGCCAGAGTTTTAGCCTTTTTCAAATCCTGTTTCACATTTATTTCTTCAAGCTGACTTCTAGTAGGCTGAGAAACTGTTTCCTTTGAGGGTTGGTATTACACTAGTAATCATGACAAAGAACAAGTGACCTTTGTAGTCTTACTTCTAAGAATTACTTATGTGCTCAAATAATTCCAGTGACTTCATGTTATTTACTGACTTTAAGCATGTGAATACATGGGGTTTCCCTACAATATAGTAGCAAAAGTGTATTGTATGCCTTCTATTGTTTTTTCATGAACCTTATTCATATTTCCAGCTACAGAGACAGGATGAAAACATGACATCTGTTTAGGTTTTATCTGAAAAAGTTGGAATGCTTTGTTTTATCTGAAAATGGGTATTGCCCCTGACACATCTTCCTGGTGAGATTCAAGTGACTCTTGTTTTCCAAAATAAGCTTGATTAAATATTATTTGGCAACTGATGCCTTTGGAAAGTATTGCTGTTGGGTGGTGATAAGTGATATTTTGAATATTGTAAGAGGTGAGCTCTATAATTTATTTTAATCTTCTCTACAAGGATACATAAGAGTAATTCTGCAAAAAGAGTTTTTACACTTTTAGGTCATATTGTGTAGCTGAAGGAAACATATCTCAATTTCAAAACAATCTAATAAAACATTTTTAAAACAAAATATAGCTAATCAAGATAATTAGAATGTACAGTAGCAAATTGCGGTTGTTCATTGATACTTATAGGCTAGAGGAAGAATAATTATGGTTTTTTTTCTGAAACTAACTGGCAAAACCCAACTGCACTCATGTTTTATTAAAAGCTACTTTCATTGCACTGGCTGGCTTGTCTGAAAAGTAATTTATATCTGCAAGTACTTATAAAATTCTGGAGATAACTTCCAGTTGTCAGTACTTTTATATTATAAACTTTTCCCTGGTATATGCCGACAAATTGTATGTCAATTAAATGTGCTTTAAATATCTGTCTTTGTTAACTTACAAGATTGTAGCACAACATGGTAACGAGATTTGCTAAATTGTTTTCTGCCAACTTACTTTATTTTGGCATTCCCTCTATGCCCTTTTACAACTAGATTTCTTCACATTTCTAGTATACTGGTTGTTTGCAGTTGCAGATACAACATAGCTCCCAGTTAATTGGTGAAGTACCTAAATACAAGTTCTAAATCAGAAATACAAAAAGACAAAACTGGGCCCAGTCGTGATCTATGCTAGATTTCAGCACAGTTCAACAGCAGCAAATAACCATTTATCAAGCAGGTATAAAACAAAAAATGGTTAAGTACCAGAATGGATTGCCCAGAGAAACTGTGGAGTATTCAACTCTGCAGACTTGTGTCAAAGATGTTCTTACTTTCTTATCTCCGTGTTGAAACAGTTGACTTGAAGAAGCCCTACTGAGCTCACCATCCATGAGGCTTTGGCAGGGATTCATTTTCTGTCTCCTTTTATGTGGTAATAGTTTGGGAAGTCCCAGCATCCCTGGGATGTGATGCTGTCATGTGTAATTTTAGTTTGGAAGTAGAATCTAGATCTTTGTATGATGTTTAAACAATTCAAGTGGTGTTTGCAGTTAGGCAAGCTAACAATCTGTCACAATCTTTATCCCTTGCACAGAGCACAAATATTGATGATCTTACCTGAAATCCACTAAGAGCTGATGTTTGCCTTAGGTGGCACCTATCTTACCTAGTTTCTCTATTTCTCCTGGTAAGGTGGGGAAAGGAAAAGGAGGAAACTCATTTTTTAGTTTGTCACGTAGATGTTGCTCCCTTTTGTTTTCAACAGTATTTTCCTCAGGTAACACTGAACAGGCTCAAGATGAAGCCATTAAATGACAACAGTTCCAGACATTTGTCTCTGAAATTAAGACAAGATTTTAACTTAGTCATTTAGAAACAACATATGCAGTAGGCTTGAATATTGAGGCATGAATATTAGCATGAGAATACTCAAAAAAAATCTTATGCTATTACATGATTGTTGGAGATTTTTAAAGTGGTTTAGCGCATAACTGATCCTTATGTAGGCAGGAAGACAGATGGAGTGAACTTGTAAAGAACTTTCAAGTTTCTTTTCTTCATAAGTGCATAGAGGAGTTAGTTGCACCCAGAGCACATTGCAAGAACATAGATACATGAATATAGATAGATACACGAACATAGTATAATCATACATAATCTTCTGTGAACAAGGGAGGGATTTAGGCTAATAGAGTTATTTAAACTTGGAAAGCAAGAGACTAATGGTTCCTGTTATACTTTTACAAGTGTATGATGGTGATACTACTATAGAAAGAAAGGCTTTCTATATAGGCTTCAGATAACAAATAGTGTCCTCTTAAAATCTTAATGCTGTCTACACTTTGTACATAAATGTATTGCTGTTATGGATTATTTACATGATGAGCGATTCTTTAAGTGATGATCGAGTAAATTAAATTTCTTACATTGGGAAACAGATAACTGAAAATTTTGAGATGCATTCTGAGGCACAAGATCAAGTAAATATAAGTGCCTTGAGCTTGTTTTCTGTTCAGCAGTATCTGTTTGCATAGATCATTGCCACCCAGAAGGGAATAATTTGCATTGTGCTGCTCATATGTGAGATTTCAGGTGGGGATTGGCATGTAAGCATCCTTTAACAGATTGAGGTCTTCGGGATCTTGAGAAAATTGTCAGATCCATGTTTGCTGTTCCCAAATTGTACTGAAAACAGTTGTGATCTAATTATTAACCTGGCACACTTCTCAGTGAAGTGCTATCAGGAACATTTATGAATCATACATAATGAACCATGTAAAATGACCTAAAGAGACTTTTTAAATTTGGGTTGTAGACCCAAATACCACAGATTTGAACAACTGAAATATAACAAGGGATATTTCCAGTTCCCTGTCTCTCATTGGACAATGAGGGAGAAGCCATCTTACTCAAACCAACTTACTTGGTTTGAAAATTGTAGTTTAAAGCAAAAGACATAATAATGAACAAGCATTTGGTTTTGTCTCATTGAAGTTTTCTGGATTAACAGTTGCTACTTTGTCTTTTTCCTCTTTTCTCTCAGAAGCAGCTCTGAGAACCAACATTCTGTGAAATGCCTGGTCATTTCTTGTTACAAATGTTAAATTTTTTTTTTAAGTTTGTTGCATTTATACTTATCCAGAGATCTCAATAGTAAGATTTCTTTGCATTTTGATGACACAGATGTTTGCTTCCAATATAAATGTTTTATGTTTAATTATACTAATTCCACCCCCTGCCTCTGAGTAGCGTCCTTGTGCTATTTAGTCATGCAGGTATTATGTAGGGAGAATGAATGTTTGGAAAAATTCTTAGATTTTTACATCTGAGGAAACAAGGCTTGTATAATTTCACTAGTGATAAATAGATCAGTTTGTCTCTGCCTTGCTCCTAAATTTGACAGGATTAAAGATTACAAAAGATACTGGTGAATTAGAAGCCCCACATATAGGAAGGTGGACAGACTTAAGCATTTTAGCATTTCTGAGCCTGCAGGTATTTTGGTCATTCATTGTGCATTTACTCAACTCATCAGTAGATGTATAGCTTGTGGTTAAGTACAGTATGTGCTGCCACTTGCCCAGGTAAGTAGGTAACAGGTCTGTGGGAGGATGCTGGGCTGGGCATGAGTACTACAGAAAGGAGAACAGTGAAAATCAGACTATGGCTTTTAGCTAGAACAAGAGTAGGGAAGAAAGAGATCAGAAAATTATTCAAATTCAATCCATCTCCCTGTTTAAATAAAAGAAGTAACTTTCTGTGAAAGTATAAGGCACACTAGAAACTCAGTGATATTCATAGTGAGGTCACAACCAGAATAAGATTACTTTAGCTAAATAAGGCTGGATTTAATGTTTCCATAATTTCTTTCACCCAGTACTGTCTTTGGATGGTAAGAAGCCAGCTTTCCGTTCATTGTATCATCTCTGGTGCATCAGAACACTTTCTGAAGGAAATAATGGGATCTCAGAGCATACAACTGGTTTGAGTTCATTAGTTGTATAGAAATAGTTGATTCGGGTCTTCGTATGCAGCTGTATTGTAGGTTAGTTGAAGAAAAATAATTTGGGGAAACAGCATATACTTCTGGGTAGCCTTTCTTCAGGTAAGAAGTCATCTATTCTGTCTGAAGACACATTCTTTTGACTGAAGTGATTACTCATACAATGCATAATTTTCTCTATTAGTGTTTAGGATCTAGAAGGACATAGGATCTAATTTTTCCTAATCAGAAACCATAAGCTTGAATAAGCAACTGAAATAAAAAGTCTGTTTTGAGAAGGGTACTGTACATATGCTTTTCATACTCTTATCAAACTGCATTTTTGGTAGTTTCATCTCTATATTTTATGGATATGGCTTGCTGGTGGGCATTCATTTATACCATTAAACAGCTTATAAAGTAGCTTTTTGTTTTATTGCCTTAAATGAGTTGGGTTTCAAACTCTACAGATAATTATATGATCACTAGAAAAAAATATGTTGTTTCTTTTCTGAGAATTTAGTCGCCTTTAAGATATGCAGTGTATATTCAGAGGTAAAAATGTATCAATATACAAGAAGCACAGCTGGACTTTGTAGGCATAATACAATAGAATAAAATCTTTAAGTACCTTTGAACCACTGTCCCTGTTTGTTTTACTTGAGTCCATCATGGGACCAGTATTTCTTCCCAAGAAATAAGATAATTTTAGAAGCTATTTCCACATTAGGAAATCAAAAGTTGTTTAGCACAGGTGTTTCTATGGTTTTGATGGAAGGGAGAAATATATGGCCTTGAAAGCTGTACTTCCACCTGCTTATAGTGTAGCTTTGGGATACAACATGAAACAGTAGTGTTGCCTGGCTCAAGCTGTTCTAAAATGCTGAGGTTTGGGGCTTTTTCTTCCCCTGATATTATTGGTGCTACTTTGGTCATGTATGTGTGTGTATATATATATATGTTTCTGAATCCACAAAAGAGAACTTCTTTCTCTACCTAAACCCTGTGTTGTAAAAATGCCTATATAATGACTAGAATGCTGGTGGGAATTTTAGAAAAGCTGTCTCCCAAGTTAAAGCTCAGCGAAGACAAGACTCCATAAGATGAGTATGGATCGGATAAACATTTTTTAAATTGTGCAAGTTGTGAGATTAGTTCTTATATAAATTTTCATAAGAAAGTTGAAACTTACATTTGTATATTTAAATAATGCAAAAGTACCTTGGCAGATGCATAGCATCTACAGCAATATAAATTTGTTATGAAGGTATAGAAATGCATGATACTAAACTTAAACTTTTTGTGGGATTAAAAATAAGAAATAATAGAAACTATTTTTCATTATGTTGTTCTCCTCTAAGTACTGTATAATTCAGTAAGCATTTCTGTGGAATTATTAAACTAATTTAATGAAATCTATAGCATGAATTAGGTTTTGTGTATTTGCAAATAATTACCGTAGAAAGGTTTTCCTCTCTGCCTGAATCTATAGATACATAGTGAAGTATATTCTCTTATGCATTCTTTCATTGGGGCAGCTCTATCTTGAAGTCAGATAAGGAACATGCATATCTTAATTTTGATTTGACATCATACAAAATTTAAAAAAATTATTGAACATGCAGGTTTATGCAAGCTGGGGGTTTTGCTTTATGAAGTTGGTGATGTGCTTCTACCATGTGGGGACTTTCAAGCATGCATTCCCCTGGGTACTTAAAGGCAGTAATTATGAATGAATGAAATGGTTGTCATATTGGGTTTTCCAATCTTGATATTAATGGCAATTATACATGCCTAGGGAAAGCCTAAACTTAACTTTTAAAATCCAATGTAAATAAATCTAATTGTCTTTCAAGCAGTCGTGTAGTGGGTTGGTTTGGGTGTTTCTTCCCTTCTAAGGATACCAAATGCAGGATGGAACAACAGAGTTCTGATGAGTATCCCTCCAATCTGTCATTTCTGCAAATGTACTTGTATGGCCTGTTGCAATAGAAGTGAATTCTGGTTACAGTTCCATTTCACTGTATTTCCACCTTGTGTAAAGTGGATTTCCTGGTATCAGCTAGATTGTGTGCTTTGTGCTGCAGCAGGATTACACATGTGCTGCTGTGACATGTGAAATCAGAGCAGAGCTAGACCTCCCCTGAGAAGCACAGGCTATAAATTGTAAAACCTTTAAATGAAGGACTAGAAGAAAAAGGCTTGCCTTAGGTTAGGGTTAATTGGTTTTGGTACAAAGAGTTTTATGTCCATAACTTACTGTCTGTCTATCTGTCCTCTTCCTGATTTCTCTAATGTCGTTTTGCTTTGGGGCAAGTTTGTATTTGTTTTTCCTGACAATGATATGGTTGAAGTTGAACTATTCTTCATCTGCTATGAACTTGAACTTATTTACTCAATATTTATGAGATCTTTGCCTTGAATGCAGAATCAGTTTGGTTTTGGGTTGTTTTTTTTTTTTTTTTTTTTTTTTTATAAGAAGTTTATTTTCTGAATTAAATTTCTTCCCTTCTAGTCTTTTCTGCTTTGAAGAACAGTATTTTATCTTTTCACATTAACAAGTCAAGTTGGTCCATGAATTTCTTGCAAAGTTCAAGTACTGCAAGTCTTACTAATACAGACCTTAAGATGACAGAAAATTGCCTGAAAAATAGCAATTCACCCAAGTATTGGTTAACATTAATAACTTCTAGGGTCCGATTTGCTGGTGATGTAAACCAGGACAGCCATATTTTCTTCAGTTTCATAATACTTGACTCTAAAGTATGGCTGGGTTAATTTTTTCCATGAACCCAACAAACCTAGAATCGTTTTTCAGGCTAAAACATTCAACTGGACTAAACCAAACCAATCAACAAATAGCTTTTTTTCCCTAAAAACTTCAGTTCCCTTGACAAACCTCGGCCCTCTGACAGGTCCACTTAAATGCAACTCAAGCTTTCTGAGAAACATGAGCTCTTCTGCATAAATTAGCAGTCTACCCCCCAACATTTAAATGAAATGATGCTAAAAGAGGTCAGATCTCTCTCTCAGTACCGTAGTGTTAGTCCAATAATTTGTTAGAGAGGCACCAAACTGTAATATTTGGGAAGTGTTACTGGTAGGGCAGAAATTAGTAAGTCATCACTACTTTGTGCTACAAGCCAGAATTAGCAGTTCTCATCCCCTGTAGTTAAAATATGTTTAATTTTTACACTGACTGAATTTGGACCAATATATTAAAACAGCAACATGTTAAAAATGTAAAATGTTCCTGAACCCAGCTCCATATACAATGAAAATGCATTTGTAACTACCCTGGATCTGACACCTTACTTTTATTACAATTTGAGGTGTTTTCTGATCTCACACTGATGTAGTCATGGGAGTCACTTCTGCTTAATACAGATAAGACTGAGATCAGAAACAGACTGCAAATGGGTTGACAGCGAAGTAGGAATAAAAAGCAGCAGGCTAAAGTAGCCTGGTTAAGAAGGCTAGAGAGAAGATACATCACCTGTAGGAAGAAAATGGTTTTATGTTACCCTGGAGAATTAGGATGTATTTCTGCACCTGCCATACAGGCTTTCATCTGGTGATCCCCTTCACTGCCCTGTGCACTGGGGGGTGGGGAAGCAAAAACATTGAAAACAGTAAAGAATGTAGATATAGTACATAATGATATCTAAAATATTAAGGGTGTAATTTCAGTCTACCAGGACAATTCATCTACCCTTGTTGTGACAACTGCTGTAACAGTTGTCATGCCAGCCCTGCCTGACATGGTCCCAAAGCACTCCCTAAAACTGGGCAAGAAGAAGGCTCTTGCCCAAGAGCTGGTCTGCATCTGTGCAAAAAAAAAAAAAGAAGTGTGTGATCTTCTGTCAAGTGCAGAATAAAGAGAGGAGGTTTACAGTGTTTAGCCACCTCTTGTATAAAGATTAGCTGAGTTGACATAATGTATTACAGATATGGACTTTCTGATTTTTTTTTTACTTTGGTAATTTAGTTTACCTTTTTATATGCAATATGCCTTTAAAGGTAGCATGGCTGGCTGCCCATAAGAAAAGTGCAAATAAAATTATGGAAGGAATATAAAAAAGTTTTGAAAACAGCAGATACTCTGATTCCCTCTAGGTTGTTATTACCGAATACTGTAATGTCTGTATTCTCTCATATTTGCCGCAGGAGATTGGATTTATAAATACTCCCACTGTCTTTGATTGCAGTTAGATTGTTGTGTTGATTAGTGAATTTGGCAGGCACTCAGCAATAAGCCAAGTACAAGCTAAGCAATAAAATGGATAGCAGCATTTAATTTAAAAGATATTTTTACTAAAATCAGTAAATTAAATTTACAGAACATACATGGATTATGTGCTGTGTAATTTGAACCATCTTGGCAATAGGCAAATGAAAAAAAGTAATAATTTGTTGTAAATAACTAATAACATTAGAAATTAAATTTATGTGGATGACAGAGAGGCTTAGAACTATTTCTAGGAAATAAGTATTTTTTATCTCAGATTACAAGTAAGAAACTGAGGCATAAACTGCAGCTTGAAATATGTTTAATGGTCACTTGATGAATCCAGCAGTTGAGAAAGACTGTGAATCCTGAGAAATATTTTTTTTCCCTTGTGTTTTTAGCCTTATGTTTAATGTCCAATGCAAATTATAGTAAGTGAAACTATTGCATTGTTAATTGAATGCAGAGTGGTAAAATCCATATTAAGAGAGTTGCATTTTTCCATTTTATTGCTACAAATATTTTTCATTTCTAAGGTGTATTTTAATAGGGCTTTTTTGTAGAAAGTTCATCATCCTTATTACAGTGAAGGAGTCAAATTATGACCTCAGTTTTATACTGATGGCAATACAGTGAACTTCCTTTGCATCAGCCCTACCACTTGCAAAATTAGCACACTGTGTTTTCACCACGAGTGTAGAATGAAGCTCTCCTGTGATCAAATCCTCTGTTGTTTAAAGCATTAGATATTTCATACCAACTGAGATGAGAATTAGGTCTTGTGCATGTATTAAAAGCTCTAAATTATTTGTCAGTTCATCCTGGTTTTGGAAATGTTTGGGGAATTGCTGCTGTCTTGGAGCACAACATGGCTGTCCATTGTATAGTTTGACAAGTCTGGTTTTGCTTGATCATGGAAGGGATGTGCTGATACTGCCCTAGGCTGGGATTCTGTCTCCAACAGCAATCTCATGGAGGAAAAAGGCATTAACTAGTATAACAATACCTAGAAACTGTTAAATATTTAGGTGACATTCTTTTAATGTGATACTTGGTTTTTTGTGTTTGCTTTTTCACAAACCCGTAGTGGAGAGTGGATATAACAAACATGAGACCAACAGAAACACCATAGTGTGAAGAGAATTCAAAGGAAGTATAAAGGTGTCTTCAATTTGTCATCAAAACAGATTGCACACACAGTGAAGAGGAAGGAAAGGGGACAGGATGTCAGTCTTCCAGATCCATTATCAGCTAGTATTCCACAGTCTGCTGTTTTTTTTTTCTTTTGTTACATATTGATCCTGCATAAAGTCACCTCAAAAACTAAGAAAGTGGTGATGTAGTTGATGACATCTTTGTTACATCTTGCTTTCTACTTCATTTTTAGTATTTGAAAAGGCTTCAAAAGCTTGTGAAGGCTAAATTAAATTTAGAATAAGAGTAACTTTGCATTGAAATATTTTTTTCTCTTCACAAGTGAGATGTTTTACAGGAAACTGTTGAAAATATTAAAATGTATGACTGTTAAAGTGAATGGAAGTCTAGGAAATCATATCAAACCTCAAACATTTGTGCAGAGGTTTCCATTTGCAGTCTGTCTGATCTGGATATTGTTTTCTCTGGTGATGGCTGAAGTACAAGCTCCAGATCTGTAAATGCCCTTCTCTTTCAATAAAGACTCGGCCTGTATCAGATTCAGATCCTTTGTGGATTTGACATAAAATATGCTCCAAAAAATAGGTTAAATTTGTTTAATAAACCATCCCATTTTTACAATAATAAACTTGCATAGTTCAAGTTTAAACAAATAATCTGAGGAACTCAGGTTCTGGTAAAGTTAAGCACCCTTCCTCATGCTGTCATTGTCTTAAGGAGAAATTTAACCATCAACTCCAGCAAAACTCAGTACAAGCCTCCAGCATTAAAGTACAGAATTTCAAGCTGTTAAGTTCACTTCTGCCACAAACACTAATGTCACTTTAAAAAAAAAAAAAAAAAAAAGTATCTGTATTTTCTTGTCAGTAACTGGAAATTTTATTACATAGAAATGTCCAGTTATTTCTCAGATGTTTAATGATTAAGTGAAGCTGTGCTAGCTTGAAATGTGAAATGTGCATTTCTTGGAGTGTGATCCAAAGCCTGTTAAAGTAAATGGAAATGTTCCTGTTTATGCAAATGCACTTTGCATCAGAGCCTGCACAATCAATTGAGAAGCAATTTGCTACCTGGCTTTTTCTCTGTATACCAAGAGACTGTTAAAAATCCAGCATGTAGTGTGCTCATCTGGCTACCTGACTGCATTGAAGGGATGCTTACAACTATTGCAGTTTTGTATTCAGGGACAATTGTTTTAAGTCATATTTAAATTATAAAAGAATGTGAAATGATTTTGTTTTGAGAGGAATAGACACTACTTCCAGTGTTTAAAATACTGTCTGATGGGATTAGAGCTCTGTGAAGTGAGTTACCATAAAAGTGATCGTTAATTTCTGAGCTGATTCTTGATTACTAAGGCATTAAAGTGCACATTCTTAAATAACTGTTTAAAATTGAACTTTATAAATCATTAGAGTATCTTGATAAAACTGTTCTAACTAGCATTTCAGTGGAGACTCAGCTCATTTTTGTGTCACCTTTGCATAACCTTTAATTTGCACGCTCATGGACTAGCACGTTTCACAAATACTTCCCCTAAAACAGTTGTGCATGTTCACACAGCAAGGTTGCATACAAATGTTTTCTATATTAAAAAAAAAAAAAAGTAGTTTAAGATCCCTTTAAGAATATAATTTAAATGCAGACCTAAAAATGCATATGCAGAATCTTAATAATCAGAGCAGTTCCATCTACACCAGTGAGGAAAGGATTCACCATTTGACTTTCAAAACTCATCTCATTTATCTCTAACAAAAATGTGTATAGATAAAACTTGTGATCTAGGCAGTTAGAAGATGCTTTGTTATGTCACCATGTCTTCTGCCCTTCTTGTCTTTCAATAAAGCTTATTGTCACAATTTGTGCCGGGATCCTCAGTATGTTCTGTTCTAAAGAGCAGATGCCCTCTCAAACCATTTGAACTTTTCCAGGTGAAGGTAGTTCCCTTGAAGCTCTTATCAATGCTCAGTTTAGCTATTACACTACTTCCAATGAAATACAATCATACCTATATCAGAAGATTCTCATGACAATTCAAAAAGCCAAATTAATTCTTAATTAATTCAAAGAATCTGCCAGGGACAAACAATATATTTTACCTCCAGCTAGTTTCTTCTTTCCAGATACTATATTTAGTATCTGTTGTAAGGCAGAATCTTTGCTTGGGCCAGGTCAGAGTTTTGAAGTGCAGGTTTTCATAAAAACTTGATTTTATTGGGAGTCTTATTGGAGTTTGGTTTTGTTATTTTTTGTTTGTTTGTTTGTTTAGGTTTTTGTTTTGTTTTGTTTTTTGTTTGTTTGTTTGGGGTTTTTTTGGGGGGGTGGTTTTTTTTGTTGTTGTGTTTTGTTTTGTTTTTTACCACTTTGTTTTCTTACTAGCACATCAGATACTAAATACTGGAATAAATATTAAGATGAAGTGTGTCACACTCTGGATCCTACAAAGTGACAAGTCTTTAAGTACTTTGCCTAAGCAATATTAAAATTTGAATGTTCATCTTGTTTTGGGCTAGTAGCAATGGGGAAGGTTGTGTCAATCATAAAAGAAAGTGAAGATACATTTCTTTATCCCCTCTCCCCATTATTTTAAAGTCTTCAGGTCATGCTGTAGATTTTGTATAGCTTTAATAGTGTGGAGTTCAACTGTTTTACTGTAGAAATACAATTGTATTAGTCTATTACTTTTTGTCACCCTTTTTCTGGGTCACTTTTATCAACAGTAATCCTCTGGAATGCATAACTGGATCCCACCACTTACCATTGTCATGGAATTAATGATTTATATCCATATGCAAGGAAAAAAGCAACAGACAGACAGCCTGATTGACATCCAGAAAGAGCAGGCATGTTGTTAAAATTTAGACTCTTGTCGTTTTACATCCCTTGCACTGTATTGCTATTGATCTAATGTGGTATTACTGTACTCTAGGTAATAACAAGATTCAAATTTGCTGAGAAGAGTAGGTTTAATTGGTGTATTGGTGAGCTCTTGTGATATCTCTGGCCACTCATAATCCAATACATACCTTCAACAACTCAAATTAAAATACAATTGCAACTAAGTACTGTGCACAATCACCCTTAGGGTTAGTATGTTAACTGAAAGGTTTGACTCTCAAAAATTCAGTTTATCTATTCTCACTTGAGGGGAAAGTTCCCACTGACTTCAATGAAAGCCCCAAGAGCTACTCTACCCGTACCACATTAAATCCAACACGGTGCCAAACTGTTAGTTTTAAGATCTGGATTTTTAAAAATTAACTGTAATTTTTCCAATAAAAAAAAAAAAAATACTTTTTTTTTTTTTTTTTTTTCTGGAGAATAATGGAGAATAAGGAATAGAATGGATTAGTAAGTGTTACCAGACCAGCACAGTGCAAGTATAGTATGTCTGAAAGTATTTGGTGCTTGAAGAGTAATTTTTTAATAATTAGGACCATGCAAACGAAGCTCATTGCTTTTGGCCATTCTTTCAAATCACCTGACTGATTTGCATTGATGTCATGATAACATACTTCAAAGGTTGATGCCAGTGAAAAGTCCAAGGACAGGTACCTTGTGACTCTACTACAGATTGCTGGAGGCCATTCCAATTGTTCCCATTGTGATGTGCAGTGTCTTCTATTTCATTTATTTTTTAACCATTGATCTCCAAAGACTGTTGTTTGCATCTGTTTATTACATTGCAAACTCAGCTGTGAAAATGTTTTTTATGGTGTCATTTCATTATGGTCCCCTTAGAATTGGAGCTCAGCACAAACATGATAAATATTTTTCTTTGTGGAGGCACACATTGTTGGAGGGCCATTGAAATAACATGAAACTGGAATTGTTTGTTTACAAGATCAGATTCATTCATTACTTTAGTGAGGAGCTGTGAAATGTAAATCTCACATTCCACGGGACAATAACAGCACCAGCTTGAACTCATTTAGAGGTGTGATATTCCATTCAAAGGATGGCTGTTAATTTTATTGACCAAATTTTGGAATTGGGGTAGCATTGATTTTCAGGAATGCTTCTGAATTGCTTTTCTTCTATACTTTTCTTTAGGAAGGAGAAGGGGTTCAAACTTTATCTATTTTGTAAAATATGTATTTTTATTGTTCTTCTTTGTTACCATTCTTCCATTTCATATTTTTCCATCTGTGTGTGTGTGTAGGGATATAAAGAATGATGTAATCATATTTTTTAGAACAAGTGTTCATTTTTCTTGCGTAGGTTTGCACTTGTGTGCCATTTGCATTAGTACATTTTAGCTTTTTCATCAAAGTTTTGATCAGTTAGAGACAAAAGATTTAGTACTGGTGTATAGACTTTGCAAAATAACAGTTGAAGACATCTGAAGTTACATTTAAGAAAGGTTTTTGGCTTAGTGACCGAAACTTCAGTGGTCTAAGGAATATTGTGGAATTGAGTAAATTCTTTAGGCAAGACTATTTAAAGCCAAGACTTATTTATAATACGCATGAATAAGATTAAAAGGAACCAAAAACTGGAGACAGACCTCATTAAAAATTGTTACCATTTTTAGCCAAAATTACTCAATGGGTCTAATGACTATGTATGAAACATTTTAAGTGTATGGGTTATTTAATAAGTGGGTATTCAGCGCTTTTCTAAAATTGCCTGGTTTATTCTCGTTGGGTTTGATTTGGCACCTAAATACCAGGTACCCAAAGCCTCTAGTTAGATAAAAACAAGATCCATAATACTGTCTCTATACGTGTTTGTTGCCCCTTGCAAATGTTTTCCTTTATGAAGAAAGAATAAACATCACTTTATCGCCAGAGCTGACTTGTCACAACTTAAATAAGAAACGCATCAGTTTAATTTTGTGACTGCTGAATTTCCTTTCCCATGTTTTGTTACTGTGTGTGACATGCTGCTGTTTGGGTGTTGTATTGATACATACGAAAGTTAAATCAAAGAAAAACTACCAACTGCTACTGCCTAAGAAGCCAATAGCAGCCTGTGTCTGTCAAAAGATTTGACATGGTGCTAACCTTGATGTATTCCAGATTATATGAGTCTCAAAGAGAAACATTAGTAAGCTGGATCCTTGATTATTTGGAGAGAATGATTGCAGTTGGATCTACCTTGTCTGTGGATCTTTAATGTTAAGTTTTTCTTTTAGTAAATATTCTTTCTTTCCCAAGGAAAAAGAAAAAAAAATATGTTTGTGGGGCAAATAATGCAAGTTTGGAGTATTGACCAGTGTCATATATAAATATCAATGATGTCACAAAGGCTCTCTCATGAAGACATTTTATTGTTGATGAATTGTAAGAACCATCTGGGTACTATTCTAATGATTCAGAGGCCTCTGTAAGGATGGTACAGATGCTTCTTTTGTTATTGATGTGATCTTGTAAATAGTTAAAATATTTACCAAGGCACCTCTGAGACGAAGCTATACCATTTTATTATTTATACCTTTTCAGAGGGACAAAAATGGAGGTGTCCACTAAATGTGATGGATTAGGCTTATAAACAGCCATTATTGCCATCAAACCTCACATGTCAGTTCCCCCTTTTGTGTCTGTGCATTTCTAAGCTAACCAGTGATCCATGCATAAGATAGAAGGTTAAGAATGTGCAGAGAGAAAGGGGGTTGACTCCAAGCAAGATGTATCTTCTGCTGATTAGAAATACAGCTGTAGAAAGGGGAGAGAAAAGAGTTTTTGCAACATGACACTCCCCTTTTCATTTCACACAACTTACTGTTTAGAACCTGCAAATCACTAACTAGCAGAGTCACTTTGCTGTTTCATGTAACTCAGTACAGCTGCCTTTTGTTTTCCCAAGATAAAAATCAGGAAATGCAAAAAAATTAAATAGGACCAAAGAGGAATAGCAGAGGGAATGAGAGGAAAAAGGTTGAGCAAGTGACTTCACAACTTGTTGACAGGGCAAAGTACCATTTCGTTATAATTAAGTATGCTTTAAAAGCTAGACAGAAGGCTAACAGAGTTTATTCAATATAATCCCTGTCAGTAACTTAAAAGCTGAAAAACTTATTCCTATTCCTAATGCACACACAAAAAGAGAAATTATTTACAAAACAAGTAACATATCTTTTTAAAATGTTTGCCTTCTCTCTGAAAATGTAGATCTTATCACAGTAGCTTTTCCAAATGTGCATCCTTGTCACATGTTTTTTTTTCCCTTTTATTCATGAAAAATTATTTTTATGCTAAAAGCTTTATGAATATGATAATTCTTTAACTTCAAATAAGCATTGACTACAGTGGGTTTGTTAATTTTTGGTGTGATGCTGAAAAATTATGCATTATATTCCAATTGTTTATGATTTATTTCTTGTTATCGTTAAAATTAAGTTGTTTAATATGGCAATGTGTAAGTGCTGAAAGAGGAGAACTGGCTGAAATCCCATTTGATGTTTTAGAGGAATTGCTTCAGTGCAGTGATGATTTATTTAGGCTTACTTCTATGTTGCTACCTAGCTAATTTCTCTTTTGTCTTAACCAAAAATTGATTGTAGCAAGCTATTAGGTGATTCTTATGCTCAACAGAAAACCATAGAATTGTATACTTGTGGGCTATAGGAAAAAAAAAAAAAACCAAAAGATAAAAAAGGCAAATATTTGTCTTCTAACACATTGTTTGAGAACTCCAAATTCAATGTCAGTGTTAGAGCAGCTGAAAACTTTAACAGAGAGTTTACAAAACTTTTAGAAATAGGTGATGAGACTGGAAGTTACCTTTCAGTCATAAAGTTACATGGAATGGTATTTTCTGACATTAAACCGTGGTTTTACCTTAGTTTATAAAATACTAACAATGGCCAGTCTAGTATGCATGCATTAGTATGCTGGTGCACTGACCATCTCGTCTCTATAAGTACTGTGATCTGAATTGCACAACCAATGTGGCAAAGGTCCAGATTTTTGTTGCCGCTCCTACTGGGAAAGAAAAAAAAAAAACAAGCTTGTACACAATTTATGTCTGCAGTTGGCTCACTGTATACACTGAAAAAAGTCTCATCATGAGAATGGCATTCAGCTTCGTTTTGGTCAAATGTAATCTGTATGAACAGCATCCAAAAATACTTAAATAAAAGAAAAAAAATGATTTTTTTTTTTTAAACTTTCTGTTGCAGTGAAGTGGGCGTACAAATGTAGATGCTTTTGCATGCGGTAATCCAGGTCTGCTTTTTTGTCTCACAGTTTCCTGGCACAAGAGAAAAATAACAGTAAAACAAGAAATGCCCAATAAACTCGCATCTAAATTAAAGGAATATTCTAATCTCTGACCCTAAAGCTTATACTAATTTCTGCAGGCTTTCATGTAACTCTCTGGAATTAGCATTTGGGAATATGAAATGAAATTGCCCAAACCAGTGAGTATGGGAAGAATTTAGAGTCCCAGTTAGTCTTAATTAGTGATTTTATTTTTCTGAGAGTACTACTTGATATCCTGATAGCTAAATAGGCAAATAAGGGTAAATGTGTGCCCTGTGAATAAGATTTTAATTTAGGATACAGTCAGATTGTAAGAATCACAAATATGCCGTTTAATACTGTATTAATGCTAAAGCTTTAACTTTACTCTGTGCTCATTCTGTTTCTGTAAAACATGTAGAGATGTTCTCAAATACCCTTCAGAAGGCCTCGGATTTGTGACTTGTGGTGAATGCCTGCAGGTAGTTCCATGTGGATTATCTCCTGTTAAATCAGTGATGGGATGCAGAAACTCTGCCTGCAAGTATATTTGCAGGATTAGGTCACGAGGGACTGTTGGATTTTTAGCCTTTTTGGTTGCAAGGAATTGAGATATACACTTAGGTTCTGTGTGTGATAAGTGTTTTCAGTAACATCACCTAACAGCCAGACTGTTCAATTATACATAAAAAGGAAAATACAAAACAAACCCAAAATCTAGGCATGGGCATTGTAGTGGTATTTTCATAGTTTATTGTGTTTTGTGAATAAAATAGGGGTTTGTGGAGATTTCTTTTTTTTTTTTTTTTTCATCAGGCAAAAGACATACATCACTGCACTGATTTGTAGCTCGTCTCTCTGAGAGCTTGAAAAATGTTAAAACAAATCCTTCACCATTGTCTCTTTATGGCCTTGAGAGCAAATGGTGGGTTTTCAGTGCCTCAGACCTCCTGTTAGCTGGGCAGAATCTGGAATTCTTCTTGGTTATGATTCAGTGATCATACAGGCAAAGTGCACATTTAACTGAAAAGAGTATTTTGTATACTTTTCAGCCCTGATGCTGTTACTGATGCGTTCTGAATATATGAAGGGAAGAGGAAAGGGGCTTTGAGAAAAGCTCAAATCCAGACTTTCTTGTAATCTTCTAGGTACCAGTGACTAATATCTCATGCAGACAAAAGCTAGTTAAAACTGACTTGAGATAAGCATTCTTCTGCTATGACTCATCTTCCCTAACAATAATGGAAATGTAGCCCCTCTTTATGAGATAGCTGAAGTGCAAATAGTAGTGTCCATGAAGCTGGGGTTAATTACAGGAAGGACTTTCATGATAATTGCTAATAAACAACACTTGTCCTCCTTTGAATCTGTATTATTCTCTGCAGAGGAAGTTAGCTTCTGCAATTTGAATAGAATTTTGAACATTTGCTCAGGAGGTGTAGGCAGTAAGAGGCAGGAGTGAATAATAAAAGTCAGCAATAAAAGGGTAGGAAGCTGACCACATCTGACATTTTTCTCTCTGTTATAAAATGTAGAATTCTGAATGGGCTACTAAATTCCCACAGATCGTCACTGTCTCAGCTTGTAATGTGGTATGACAAAAAAGAAAAAAATGCCTGCATCTGTTCAGAGATTAAAACTGAAAACTAGTCAGTTTGAGAGTGATCAAGTCTGCAAATGGACAGTAAACTATTCTTTTACAGGCTTCTACTCCTTGTGGGTGTCTAGAAAGCTGATTTCAGCTTTAAAGAGTATGTTCTGTGAGAGATTAAATTGGATTATAAATCCACATAGAAGTGAAATCATAGCAATTAACCTTGGAAACATACCACTGGTATGATTTGAAACTGTAAAGAAAGCAACTGTGGAAGTAATTTGAAAGTTGTATGAATGTGATACTAATTTTATAAAAGAAATTGAACTGAAACTGCCCTCTTTTGTGTAACAGCCTTCTTAAATTCCTGTGTATCTGCTGTACAGCCTGCTCCTTTCACAAGAGATGCCTTCAAAGGTCCATATTGGGAAGCTGCAGAAGGTGACCAGGTCTTAGTCCATGTTCTTTACAATGCCACATAAGTATCTTTATCTTATCTGTATTTGTTAAATCAATTAAAAGAACATATGGAAGTTAATCCATGGCCGACTTACTTTTGTAGTGTGACACAGTATGAACACATGGGATTTCTCATCAGTGAAGAAAATACAAAGTAGCTTTTTGGTAAATGTCAGCAGATCAGGTTTGTGGCTGTGTGGAAAACAAGTCTCCCTTCTCTTTGATAAAATTATTCAACATTTATTTTAGGTGGTTAATGATTTAAATTCCTTTTTGCCACAAGTTTGCAGCAGTAAAACAGGAATGGTATGCAGCCTTTCTGAGAGATGCAGAGTTCAACTGACTTAGCAACAGAACTGTTGGAACTTATTTGGACATTACAGTAGCTGAAAAAGATAGATTCTGTGGTCCAAAATTAACCCGCCATAGTTCTTATTTGTTATCAGTCTGTGTGTAATTGCATTTTCTTTAAAAATGGGAAATTCAGATTACTTTTGCTTAGGTGGATTTGAACCTGCACCTTTTACCTCCAAGGAGTTGCCTTGGGCTGGAGATATCGAGGTAAACTTAATCACAATAAACATTTACAGGAGCAGGCACCAAAATCTGCAAGAGGTGGAGCTATATACCACAACCAGGTCATTAGGGCATTCTCAGGAAGTGGGTTGTTGAGGCATGTGTTCTCCAAAGGAGAAGGGAAAAAGAGATGAGGACAGAGAACTATTTTATTTTTGCCATCTTGTGGAGAGTTTGTCACGTCCCTTGTTTTTGTTAGAAATACCTAAAAATTAAATGTTTTCTTCAGTCTTAAATAAAGAATTTAATATAAAATCTTTTCTTCTTTTGTCATTGAGTAAATAGGATTTGATCTACAATTTCAGGGTGAGTTCAGTGTATCTTTTATGGGTTTTTTTGTGTCCTGACTTTTCACAGTAATGGTTAAGTAATAAGTGAATTTTTATGAAAGGATTAGGCAATGCAGGACACCTCCATCAGTAGGAAATGAGACTGGTGAGTGCTTTGAAGTCTAGCATCCTAAAATCTATCTGCAGACAAAGGTTTTGCTGCAAGCCATAGGTCTAGTTACATACAGATCATAAACATAAATCATAGTTGTGTGTATGACAGGAGCTGTGATAATTGGTGGGGAAAACCAGGGCTATATGTGCAGAAGAGTGCACAGGGTATGCTATTGTTTAGGATCCTTTGTGCAGATGGATGCTCTGGAGATGGAGAAGGAACCGAATTTTATGTGAACTTCAAAAAATGACAGAAGTTTTGGAAGTTGTCTTTAGATTCCTGAAGAGATGCTTGGCAGGGAGAGCAGAATAAAAAATAGTAGAAGAGAGAGAGGTGGCTTTCTGCCTTGGCCTCTGCATGGCCCTCTCCTGCAAGTGCTTTGCACAGGGGTTGAAGCTCCCAGCATATGTGCACAGGTCCATACTATTACCAAGGCACAGAGGTGGAGAGAATCTCAAGTATATAATATTAGTATTACTGCCTCTATAATTGTATATTACCCTCCAACAGGCTTTCAGTTTTCAAATCATAGCTAAATCTTTGCGTTTACTGAGTGCATCACTCTTAGATGAAGCACTAAGAACATAATGTACCCTTGATTACTTCAGTTTTTGTGATAATATTTAGTTGTTCATGAGTGATCACGGAAGTTTCCTGTAATATGCAAAGTTTTGGCTTCCTAAGCCACCAAGCAGTTTCAGTGCATTCTACCTAAATACATATTAAAAGTGATCTGCAAAATTACAGCTATGGAATTGTCTAGATCTACGGAATCTTCTAAAAAGAAAAAAAAAAAAAAAAAGACAAGATCACTAATAATGTACAAATATTTATTTTTATTGTAGCCTCCTTAACAGTGCTCTGTTTCTAATGTTTTCTCCAATTTTAAAAATGAAAAATATTTTTCCATTAAATTTACATTAAATGAATAGTTTAATGAAATAATTCCTGCTTCATAGAAATAAAGTGAACTGTAGATATAGGTGGAAGCTTCATCATGAAGCTTGGATAAACAGATGTTTGTGATGCTGCTGCTCCCAAGTTAATGCATGTATATTTGAGAGACACCTGCAGAGCATGTGAGAGTCCTGAACAGGCAGTTCTAATGGAATTTGAGACAATAAAATATATTTATTCCCCAAAAGAGGTATATAATCATCTTGTTAACATGTTTTTACTTAAGATAAATGGAGAGTGGGCAGAATAGCAGGGTAATTAATAGTGACCTTGGAGAAAAAGCTTCAGTTTGTCTTTGCCCCAGTCACATACTGGACTTGTCTCACGCAGCCAGGCCAGAACTCTGGGTGGCAGAGTACAGGTTTAATAAAACTTACACAACTGAAACATTCACACACTTCTCTGTTTTAGAACTACTCTTTCTTTTTACATTTATAACATAGATTGTTACAAAAGGGAAAGAATTCTGTTAGACATGTAGATGTGAGAAAACCCAGTTCCTGCCAGTTACATAATGATTTGATTCTATTATCTTTGACTTTAATTGGGCAATATACCTGGTCTGCATCTTTAGGTTGAAAAACCTAGTGGGACTGTTTGGAAAATGAATCAGAATTCAAAGTGAATTGGAACCGTTAACTTAACTATTAAGTTTATAATTTATGCCAATGCATAAACTGGGTAAAGTTCAAGGTTAAACATTTTGAAAATAATTGGAAATAATTTCAGAGATAGCAGTTTTACTTTGTAAAAAGTCAATAGTTTTATTAAAATTGATATTTTTATGAAATGTTGAATTCTGCAATGTTTTGAATATTAACAGCAGAGATCAGAAGCCTGTTTGCATCTCTTTTTTTCCTTATATTTCTTTGAATCTCTTTTTCACCTTTCTGTGACTGAGTTTTCATGTTTATCAGGGATTTTAGTTAGTATAGAAAAGCCCAGCTGTTCACATCCATGCTTTTCAGTAGAGAATCTCATGAGACAGAGTTCTAGTTGGTATGCATTTATTACCACATTGTGCTTAGTAAACCTAGTCTCCCATGCATACAAAATATTTTTTTTTTATTATAAAGTTTCTGAAACTACTTGGAACTGAGGTGCAAAAATACACAAATAATGCATCCTACCAAGTTTTTCTCAGTGGTGATTGTCTGGGTCATGACAATACAGTCTAAAGGTGCTTTTACTACCACTTCCACTGTTCTGATGATACAGTTTTCTGTATATGATTGCTGAAGCTGAACAATGTGAATAGTAGAACCCAGAGTCTGATTTCTTCATTCAGCTTTGCAAAAATGGATTTTTGTAACTGAATTATGAGCATCTCTTCATACAAGACCCTCACACTGTGTGCTCAAATGTCTGGGTGAGCATGTAAACAGTATTTTAAAAATGTACTCAGCAGTTACATGAAAGTGTAGATGTAAACACATTTCACTTTCCCAAGCATTTATTAACATGTATCTTGTCTTCATTTTGTCTAATCCCTTTTGAATTCTCTATCACACTGATGTACTTTCACTTCTAAATAGCTTTCACTGATCATAACCTTCTTGTTCTCCTCATTCTTTCTTCATTACTTACTCTTTATAACTTCTAATATTCATATATCTTTCTCTTTTTTTTGTGGCTAGCTGGTTTCTTTCCTCTTTCTACTAATTGTTTTCATCCTCCCTAATGGAGGTAGGTAGAGAGGGGAAAGTTCACAGGGATGTTCATTTTGCTTAGCAAGTACGCATTCTCTGTACTTATAGCCTCTCTATTATCTTTCAGAAAGATTAGAAGATGTTTGTTTCATTTATTTGTGTAAAGCTACATGGAATTGAAGGAGTAGTAAATCTTGCTTGAAGAAAAACATGAGACAGCTGTGTGCAGAAAGAGAATAAAATTTGAAAATGTTTTCTGCACCTACCTAAGCACAATATAGAGTGTCCAATAGAATAAAGCCTTACACAGAGCTACTAATGCAATTTTTTCCTACTATTTCTTCTACTATAGCTACTATTATTTCCTATTTTAAATTGCAGTCTCAGCTTGTTTGAGACTATCCAATACAAATAAAAGTTATTAGTTGATAATTTTTACTACTGTGGGTTGTGTATCTATATTAGATTCATAATTATTAGTTAAAATAGAATTCCACTGTTAAAAATAGATCATTTGTTTAAACTAATTATCATTTTACTACACAATATAAAGTAGTTCTAGTATCAGGGAAAGCTATTAGCCACCATTCAGGAGCCTTTCTAAATTTTAAGATGGGTGTTAGGCCTGAATAAATTATCAATGCTTTGGTTTCCCTTCCTGACATTTCATCTGTGTGGTCTGCAGGCCAAAAGAGTACTTGTTTGTTCAAACTGTGCCTGAAGTGATGGGATGTTGCTTATTTACTGTAATGCAACCAACCAACAACAACAACAACCAAAAAAAAAACCCACAAAAACAAAAACCAACCAAAAACAAAACACCAAAACAAAAAAAAATTCAAAAAGGTCAGAATGTAGCTGTTCAGTTTCATATGATTAAGCATAACAAAGTCCTTAGGACAGCAGAATGGGTGTGGAATGGGAATTTCCTGAGTTTCAGTCCTGAGCTGCTTATTGCTTTGGCTGATAGCCCTAAAGCAAATGACATTAGAAACCCAACAAACAAACAAACTCCTGTGTTCTGAGAATGTTCAGCAGGCATTCCCCATGGGAATGAAGCTTCAGTAAAGGGCAATCAGGCAACCTGTATTTCCGGATTTTTTTGCACATAATTTTGACAGATTCTACTCTCTTCCCCCCCCCCTCCTTGTTTTTCCACAGGACTTTGAAACCTTTGGGTTTTGTTTGTTTTGGGTTTTTTTAAGGATTAGTGTGAATTTTCTTCAGTATGTCAAGAGTTGGTTTTATTTGTGTTATGCGATATTAACAATATATTTAAACCTAAAAAATACAGTTTTCATTTTTAATCTGAGGTGTTCACATTAGACAGACACTTGGTAATGCTGTGAAAACAGTTGACTTTAATTATTTTGAGGTAGGTGGTAATGCTGGAGGTCCTGGAGAGATACAAGGGCACATCTAAACTGTTTCATATGAGTGGCAGTACCTTTTTTTAACATCAGTCTTTGCTGTTCTGTGCAGTGTTACTTCCTTAGCCCTACACTGGCTTGATCTTCAGGTGCAGCTTTTCTGTGCTTCTTCAAAATTAAATAAATAAAGCAAAAAGCTTCCATCCTTATTTGGTTTTGTTAGCCTCTTTCTGAGCTGTTTAATGGACAACTGGTTTGTTTTATTTATCTGACAGGGTTTCTTCATATTGTTTCAGGTTATCAGCACTCTTGCAGATCATATTACAGCTTGTGCTCGAATTTGACCCTCACTAGGGTTCACTTTAAATCAGATCCTTATCATGAATGCAGTGATAAATAGAGATGCTTTGGAAGCAGTATATAGATTATTTATTTAGTGCCTCTCTGTATCATGTTTTATATAACCAGGGATCAATGTCAGACCTTTATGGATATAGCTTAGGTTGCATCAGTAACTACAACGTAAAGCCCTTTAAATAATGTTAACTTAATAGCTGACATTTTTATGAAATAAGTCTGCAAGGGTGGGAAATGTAATATTGCTCTACAATGAGGAAGATTTTGATTTTTAGTTTCATCCCAAACCAAGAGGGATCTTTTTAGTTTAACTGCCTCTGATGTTCCCACTTTAAAAAATAAATAAAAAGGGAGACAAATGGTTTTAAAGAAAAAAAATAAGTGCTCTACCATGGGGGTGACCCTGGGTTATTGCTTTTGTAATGATACTTTTTGGGAAGCTCTAAATAATTTTGTGTTTTAAAGTCTTTCAGTCCTACTCTTCCCCTTGTGAGCCTAGCTGTTTCTCTAATGTCATAAGTGATTTATTTATTTTTTGTTAGATAATTTTAGGTTTAATTAAAACATGTTTTATCTTTTCCCTCTTTTAATGTTAACTTTGTTCATAGTCTTACAGCTTTCTGTAATACTTGCTCTGAAAGATGACAGATTTCTGGTCATGGTTGTAATTGCATTAGTTTTAAAGTTTCCTTCTAAATAGATAGCATGTAAATTTAAGAACGAAGAAAGCAAGTTTTCCTGTTAGAATTAATTCACTTAAGCTTTTATTATTGTTACAGACCCTTTTAATAGAAAACTTTTTAAAGCAATTTAATAGGGATATAAATGGAGATGTCCAGTAGAAAAATGTTTAAGTATTAATTTAGGCTTTAGCAAAAATCAGATACTTAGATTTTAAGATATAACATGGGTAAAATTGGATTCAGATTTGGGCATAAATACCAATTTCTCAAGAGTTATTCTGTAGAAAATTTCAGTCCATACAGTAGAAATTCTAAGTATTCAGTGCAGTTTTGAATGTTTTCCACCTACACGGAAATAAAATCTGTATGGGTGGGTTGGATTATTTGATTCAGTTAGAAATCACCCTTCAAAAAGAAAAGAGAAAATACCAAAAATATTCAGAACTGTGGAATGGTTTTGAGATTTACAACTGTTGTAATTCATCTTCCACAGGGTCTGTTATTGTAGAAATGTGCTCTATTAAGCATTTGAAGTCTAGCATATTCAAGGCAAGCAACAATAGGAATTTTGTTACCTTTTCTGTTTCTTCCACTTATAATTTTAGTCCAAGCTGGGAATTACATGGCTAAGATGAAGAAAAAAACAAAACTGAAACAAAATTCAAGTCTTTCAGAGTTTTCATCAATCTACAAGGCCTTCCATCATATTAGCAATATCTATTTTAAAGTTTATCTGAAAATCCATAACCTCCTTTGAAGGCTGGCTTCTGTAGGAGCTAAGAAACATTCACCCTGGTACATTTTAGCTGATGCAAGCAGGGATAGTGCCTATTGCAGGGAGCTAGCTCCAAGCTACCATGTTCAGGAGGCAGCCAGGGAGCTGCTATCCTCAGGAAAATGTGATGAGTCTTAAGTTAGTCTGAACTCTGCAAGAAATACATGTTGTAGTGATGGTCTTGAACGCTTTATGCTGACCATGAGATGGTTTTGTACTTACATCACAATCATTTTTTTCCTTTAATTGAGAAGTTGGAGAGGTGTTTGTATGATTTACTTTGAATGGCCTATATAATTTATTTTATAATCTTGTATTGCTGTAATAGCACTAACAAATACTAAGAAAAAAAGTCAAATGCTCATTATGGCTAACTAAGTTATAGTTAGTTTTACTTTCCTTTTTTCTTGCATGTCAGTTTTAAATCTTTTTGGCCTTTCTTTTCTGGAGTCTTGTTTTCTGTTTTAGTTATTAACGACAAGAAAAATATTAGACCAAGCAGACTGTGGGACAGAGATATTTGTGAGTCACTTTGAATTCACACAGAGCATGTGGAGTTGTGGCTGAATTAAGAGTGTATTTCTTCAAAAAGGTGTTTGTACTTCTTTAATAGACCAATGTATTATTTAATTAGAGATCTGTTACTGGAGAACGATATGTGTGATATAACATGTTTCAGTCAGTATTCTAAAAAGGATGAAGTGCTGCCTTTCAAATGGATCCAAGAAGATGTAGAAATATTTTACAATATAATTTTTGAAACTGCTGAAACACATTGCTTTATAAATGAAAAAAGAACAGCTGCAATTGGTCCATTCAGATACTCAGAATTTAGCTGATATACTGTATTCCTCCTAAATAAGAAAACTGGACTTAGATGATTGATATAAGGTGATTAAGGAAAACTTTTAAAAATAATGCATTCCTATTAAACAAAGTGTTAATTCATTTATCTGGAAGTCACCTAAAAGAAACAGCTATCACCTTGGTTAAGTTTGTTCTGACACTGTAAATTACTGTTGCATGTTTCTGAATGAGTTTACTAGCTTACTTAACAGGATTCCAAAACTATTACTGAAATTACTGTTTTATTCATTTCTCTATGACTTGAAATTTCAAATTCTCTTAAACTGTGGGGTTTTAGGCGGTGGTGGTAGGTTTGGAGTTTGTGGGGCGGTTTGGGGGTTTTGTGTTTGGTTTGGTGTTTGCTTGCACTTTGGGGGGCTAGGTTGATTGGTTTGGGGTTTTTCAGTTGTTTGGTTTTGGTTGGGTTGTTTGTTTTTGTTTTGCTGGGGGTTTTATGGGTGTGGTGTTTTGGGTTTTTTTGGTTGGTTGGTTGTTTTTTTGTTTGTTTGGTTGGTTTGGTTTTGTTTTTAGAACTTCACTTTTCAGAAGGGAAACTTTCAGTTTTGCTTTCCTCTTCCCATATTAGCCCCATAATTCACTGAGGTTCATCTTGCTTAAATCCTTCAATATTATGGCTAAACAACACTGCAGCACTTATATTTAGTAATTAATGGGTTTATATTTTGTTTGTCTTTATAAGACTCCACTCAAAGCTAAGAATTACTCCAGTGATTGATAATCCAAATTTCAAATACTGCCTTGTATAAATGTCACTTCCAGGTCATTACTAATAAAGTACCTTTGTGGAAGTACACAGGCCTGTATCTGCTGCTGGCTTCTGTACATGCTCAGCAATGCCAAATTTGAAAGGGCTTTAGATGGCTATTTAACTGTGTTATCTGTACTTGTTGACATGTTAATTGGTCTTAATGGATCTTGACAAATTCTAAGTTAATGATAACTGAGTGCAACAGATGGATAATAAAGCAGTCTAAAAACCTAACCCCAGATTTTTTCAGTAAAGACTGAAATTACTGTACAGTAGGCTTTTTCTATTACAGCTCATTATTAGATGAAGTGCTACTGTTTGCAAAAGTCATTGTTCTACTTTTCCTACCATATCATCTTCATTTGGAGGTGAAAAAGATCATATAGTTTGTCTAAGGCAAGATATTTTACAATTAAGGAAGAGATATAAAAGCAGGCAAGGATTTTGTGAACATTTTGGGTTTGAGTATGTTTCTTCTGAATGTTTGAGAAAGATGAGTTTGCACAAAGAGCTCATTATGATGTGTTAATTCAGGTCTTACACAGTGCAATGAGCGAACATTCTTAAACTTTTGCCAATCACCAGGTGTTGTGAAAATTATAGTAGGAAGTGGAAGATACAATCCCAGCATGCAGTATAGGTCTATCTTTAAGGTGAGAGATGTATTGATGGGCTTTAAGTCCCATTTTAAAGAGGATGATGTATTTAAATCTGCATGCAAGGGGGAAGGGTGAGACCTTCCCCTGAATGACACTGACATTCTCTCAATGTTATTAGTGATTACTTTTACTTGCACACCCCTGTGAGAATGTTAATATTGCTCTGTTGGCTTGGAACTGAAATACCCATAAATCTTCATTTAAAGGAAAATTTCTAAACAACAAAATATAAATACAAATGTTTTAATTCATATAGAACGTGCATTGTTTACAGTGCAGTACAAAATGCTGAAACACTTCACAAATTCATTGGGCTCTTAAGATTTGGGGGCTGGAATTAAGTGCCAGAAATCCATGTTTAAATAGAATAAGGAATCTGACAGTGGCTGGCAATAGCCAGGCATTCCATATTATCCTACATGATGGCCCACATCATGCAGTTCTCATGCCACCAAAACTGTTGCTGAGCCCCAAATAGATTCTGTCATCTTAAAACCTAGCCTGTCAGAACATTCCAGGATGGGATTTTCACAAGCCTCTGTAAGACTTGAAGCACCCAGTTGCTATTTAAAGAGCTTTAACTATGTTCTGCAACTTTTTGTGTAAGGGGTCTGTGGCTCTCTAAAATAATTTACTACCTTTCCAAATATACCTGTTGGATTACAACTAGACACTTCATTTGTTCAAGGTGAATGAAATGCACAGGCCCTTCTGCATCAATGACAGCGGTATAGTCTTCATATGGAAAAAGAGAAAAGCTTTCCTAAACCCTGAAAGCTACCTTGATGATTATATGATGACCCAGATCTTACATTCTCAGCTTACACCATATGAATTCCAAGCAGGTCCTTTGGCTTTAAGTTACTCTTAGACATATTTAAACCAATGCGTCTGGGTTTTTTCAGCATCCCTGGTACATTTTCTGCTTCCTAGTCTCTAATGTAATCTCTTCTGGAAGTGAGATTTGCACTCTTTGGATCCTCTGCTCCATTGCTCACTGGATCTGCAGGACAAACATATTCGAGTCTCTGCTCTGGATTGAACAGAGTAATAATTCAAAGATAGGCCTCCAAAGGAATGTGATTATCATGGGTAGGTCTAGCTGGTTTGGAGGTTGTTTGCATCTGACTAGACTCCAATGAGTGCTGAGAGATTTTCCTTGATTGATTTTGCTTGATCTAGGTAAGGCAAAGGTTTTCCCTTTCCCCTCGGGGTGGGCGGAGTTTTCCCTAAGAAGTTATTGAGAAAGCAGAAAGTAGTATTGGATTTTAAACAAACAGTATTTCCTACCTCAAAGTAGCTGTTACTGCAGGGATTAATCTTTCTGGTTCCACTAGCCATTTGTGTACACTCTTGCAAAACAAGTTATGTCCCTGATATTTGGGGAGTTACTTCAGCTGTTCTCTGAATAGTGTATGAAACTAGTTAGTATTAGATTTTTGTATCTTCTATGAACAGATCTAAAAGATACATAAATGTTAACATATTTTTGTATTAAAAGTTATTAACAGCTGTATAATGTTTAGTCAATCTTCAAGTTTGCAATCATGATTTGTATTTTATATGTATGTAAGAATCACCTGTTTCTTAATAATTCTTTAACTGTCTCTCAAATGCAACTGTGCTATGTACATGTACTTCATTTTACCAAATAACCTGGGGTTATATTTTACATTTGTAATTCTTTCCAACCTTAGTTTTTTTCTTTCATATTCTTCCAGTTTCTCTAAAGGAACCCATCTATGAAACTGCTGCCAGGTAGTGAGAAAATAAGTGGTTAATGAGTGAGGAAACTATTATAACAGTCAGGAAAGGGAAATTACAGCATATGTAATAGGACAATCATTACTTTTTAAAAATTCAATATGAAATTGTTAATGTTTCTTGACAGTTCTTTAGTAATTAAGATTTCACCTTGTCTTTCTGTTAACATGAAATGATACCATGGTTAATATTGTTTAAATCATAGTGTTAAGTGAATGAAAAATCATAGTGTATAATCCTCTAGATAGTATTTGTTAGAGGATTTAATGCTGTACTCAATTTAGAAAAATGTTTTCTATTAAATTGTGAATCTAAGTTTATAAAATTGAAATTGCCTCTTGGTATTATGACATTTATAGAAAATATGTAAATGAGCATACATTAATGTACTTTTCTAGCTTTTGAAAAATGTATAAACTGTGTGAATTATGGCTAATTTTGAGGTATGACTAAAAACTAGACTTTCCTATTAATTGATAATCCAAGGAAACTCAGTATGTGCTAAAAACTTTGTAATGAAAAGTAATTGCTCAAAAACATAAGACAAGTAGACAGTTATTTTATCATTATTGTAGCTGGGATAGCACTTCACATTAGATATAATCTAGATAAGAAACACCAAGACAGTGATCAGGCTAAGCAGGTGCTTACTCAGACGATAAAGGATGTTGTGAAAATCAACCTCCCACAGAGCTAGAAGAGAAGGGTTTACAGCTATTGGGTCTTGTCATAATGATACATGACAGAAAGACATGAGCTCTTAGCAAGAAAATAAAGCAGAAACTTACCATTACCCAGAGAACTATGAAGGCACATTAACAGAAATAATCCTGAAGTATCAACATGAAGTAATATCAACTGAGAAAATGGATTCCATTGATTTCATAAAGAACACCACAAGTAAAGTCTTTTGACAAGCACACTATGCTTAGATTTAAGCTGTAGAAGTTAAATTTCTGACTGTTGGGACTTACTCTGTGACTTTTGGAAAGTCACTTGTGCTACACTCTGCTACAGATTCCTACTATCCTTAAAAGATCTAAAATCAGATTCCTGATTTCTGTGGTTTAGTAACAGGAGTAATAGCAATTTTTTTATCTTGAAGGCTTGTCACAAGGTTGAATTAATTTCTTAACATGGCAATGACACAAGCACATCTGTATAGTCTGATGAAAAAGTAAAATGGTAACAGATCATTTAAGAAATGGAAAAGAAAAAGGCAGTATCACAAACTGAAGGCATTCCCGAAAGAAAATTATGATTAACTGATTAAATAACTTTATTCCTAGAATTATTCAGTGATATTGTATCTGAGGCACCCCACCTGTCACTAACCACACTATTGAATGCTGGTTTATGTTCCGCTCAAACACATTTCAAACATCACTGGCATGTCTGTCCATGGATACCAGAATACACAAATTATTGAAAACAAGCAAACAACAACTCTGATTTTGATATTTTGCACTTCATTGCAAGGGTTTTTTAAGAGATTTTTTCCACAACTTTGTTCCAAGTGCTCTGTTAAACGAAAATGAATACATTCTAAGATAAGTAGAAAGCATTGTGTACTTACCATATGTAAGGTACATATGTATAAAAATCAGTAGGCTTACTACCAGGGACATACAGACTTTCGCTATCAACCATTTAAAATCAATTTGAAAGCATTTGGAAAGCCTTTTAAAGAGCAACTAGACATCAATAAAATTTAATTAATTGGGTCTATGGATGCACATGTAAATTGAGTGTTAATTGTGCTAGCAATGCTTTTCCATTAAAAATTAAACTCATGATTAGTAATGAAGAAGAAAAAAGCCAATGTTGTTCCATAAACAGATCTCATTTTCTTTAATTGTGCTCCTACTTTAGATAACAATCATAATTTTCAATTTGCTTTGTTAAAATATGAGCATCACTACAGCATGGAAAGACAGATCAATTGCCAGTTGTTTTAAGATATCACAGAAGTATAAGTCAAAACTTCTGATGCAGTGTTTTTGTTTAAATTGCCTTATTCCTCATTTAAGCAAGAGTGGAAAGTTCTTTTCTCTTGATGTCAAGCAGACTACTTAATGTGTGAAGGAGAAAAATAAGTTTGTCAACCATATTTTTAGAAAGAAGGAATTAAAAGTAATGTGGGGATTATTGAGGTAATCTGCTTTATTTATCTATAGGTCTTGGTATAAACAGATGAGAATTAATATGAGTGTCAATTCAGTCCTGGATTTGAAGCTTCAGTTCTGTTTCTGCTTCTTCCACAGACTCTGCTCCTGTAACTATGCTTTTAGAGCAAATAGAAGAAGGGAAGGGGGGGAAGTCAGTAGATTTCAGGAGTGAATGTTAGTATCTAGTGCTTGTCGAAGAAATGCATCCACTCAAGTTTGACTGAGACTTCTGCTGTATGAGATTTGGAAGCAGATCCTCTCCTTGTACATTGCTGTAGGATCTCTGTGGTTCTGATTTCTCTTCCCAGTCAGACAGCTGGGAGTTAGGATTTGGAGACTGAGTTTTATTAGCCAGATCCTCTGAATGCTTTAGGCACTCATTCTCCAGTTCCTCCACCAGCAAAATGAGTATGTCACTTCATTTTCTCACTATTGTAAAGATATCAACACCTTAAAACCTGCAAAGTACTCAGGGATGAGGTAGACAGGGTTACCAGTAGAGACCAATGGTATTATTAGCTTTGAATACTATATGGAGGGCAATGATAAAAAGAAATATTAAAAAGACAGAAAACCCAGGAGAATTGAACCAATAGACTGTGAGGATTCTGAATCCAAGTCTTAATTAATCCAGATAGTCATACCAACTTTACTGACAGAGCATCACACAACCATCACTGTGGGAAAGCTATTCCTCACTCTATTCCGCCATGTGAATAAAAATGTTAAGACAAATGAGCTTGTGACCACACATCTTTCATATTAAGTATTAACTTGTGCATTTTATCTAGAGCTTGGATTGTGGGTGGACTTTAAGATACTATTCTATAAGGATTTGGAGTCCAAATCAATTAAAACAAATGTCTCACTAGAATCTAAGCAGGTAACATTGAGAAAGTCTGTCATGTTCTAGGTTTGCAGAGGATCCATTAAAAATATTTAAGTAGCAGTAAAAAAGGACCTGGATAATAGGCTTAGGAGTAGCAGGACAGTATTTTACAGATAATGCAAAATCAATCAAACTATGAAAAGAGTATTTTATAGCTTCTGCAGTGAGCTTTGAAATTCCTCATTGTCTGTTGGGCTCAGGAAGCACATCTCTCTGTGTAGCACCCTCATTTTTCAGGAGCTTTTTTGACAGTGTTGAGTAAAAAGAAATCTTGAGAAATATCAGTCTTCCTTCTTTGGCCTTCTGTGCATTCTCACTGTTCAAAACAATGTACTCTGACAGCTGGGAAGCAGCGGTGTTCCATACTTACATGCTAAACTGGGCAAGTCCAGGTCAAATTCTTCACAGCCTCAGGGTGAAAAGTAAAGAAAACCTTGTTAGAAGGAAATTTTCAGAGGCAGAGAATTGATTTTCTTTGCCGTTCTTGAAAAATCAGGAAAAATGTATACTAGTGTTGATAATGCTTCAATTGCCTAAATCTCACTGTCTTAAAAATGTAAGTATGGCCTTAAATTGTTGGTTAACTTCTGTCACCTAATATGAACCCCTTGACCACTCATATGTGGCACTTGGAATTTTGATACATAAGTTCAAATATCCTACCAAATGAATTTTGCTCTCTGAGGGTTGGTGGGTTTCTTCTTACTCCCCATAGTGTTAAGGTGCTCTTCCCTTCCAACACCAGCCTTCCTTGCATGGAACACCTCATTTGATTGAGGTACTCTGTGCTGCCTGTGCTTAGGTTGTGACTTACATACTGGAGATGTATTTAGTATCTCCGGTGACTGTCAGAACAGCATGAAGCAATGTAAGGGCGAAGTCTTCTGCTTCTATAATTGCTTCACGACTGATTCAGCATGGGTTGATTTGCTTTTCCAAGTTGATGTGTTTCATTCATCACAACAACTTCTTCAGACCAAAGCCAAGGAAGCAAGTGCACAAATTTAGTGGATTAAGTGGCCAAATCATGGTCATTTTGTATTTATCCGTGCTTTGTATTTATAGCAGCCGTAACAACATACTTCTCTAAAACACACTGAGAACTACAAATTTGTGGGCCTAATAGATTTTATACTTTGAAACATGACCAAAGTGCTTAGTATAGATAGATATATTTCATGTAGACAACCACCCCAGGAAATTTGTGCATCTGCCTGTGAGAAGTGGCCTGTGCCTTTGCGCTGCAGTTTAGAGGACAGAGCTCACAAGTTCCATATGAATTATTAGAAAATAACACAGAAGGCAGTATCAAGAATAAAGTGAGCTACTTGAAATCCTGGCAGTCAAGTCTGTACTGATCATTTATCTGATCCCAGAAATGTCTGTCCACTAAAAGATTTTCAGTGCACACAGATGTTCAAGTAGGACTAGACTGTGTCTTTGTCTTACCTGCTCGGACAGGAAAGTAAAGGCTCTTCATAGTCCTGTGCATTGCCTTGCATCCAAGGTACAGAGTAGATCCCATTTATTTCCCACTATTCTGTGATTTAGTGCTGGGGGCTGCCATTAGATCAGCAGAGAGGTTAGAAGTAGCTTGGTTTAATTTCCCTCTTACACCTGGTTGCAAGTAGGGAAAAGAAAGTGTCTTTTGGAGGACAGTCGTAGCTGACTTTGTTGGGCGAGCAATGCAGGTATTTCAGAACAGGCTGAAGACTACTGGGATCCTCTAAAGAATATTGCTTGTAACTGTCCCCTCCTCTTGTGCCAGATAAAGTTTACAAGCATGCTTTCAAGCAGCTTAAGTCTCCTCCTAATCTTATAAGAGAACTGGAACTATTCGCTGTTGTTTATATCTACAGTGATTTCTGTCTCTTCTGTCTGTCACATGACCCAGATCTTAAACCTCTTTGTAAACTTCAATTAAATATTTAGCCACAGACTGGGAGATGTGTTTCATACCAGCTTTGGTCAGTGTCCTAGCATGTTTTGAAGGACAGTAATTTAGGATGATAAACCAGATGGAAATGTTTTTCTGTTGCACTTCCAGCTGATTTGATAAGATCCTATTTTCACAAAGCAATTGTATATTTATGAATTCATATGTTTATACATTCAAAACTGAGGACACAAACTTAAGTCTTTTTGTTAATGTGAGCCTTGTACTCATTAGCCTTTAATCAGAATGGATTAAGAGATGGGGAAAGAAGAGGAGATTTACAATTGTGCTAAATAGCAACAGAGAGATGGATGGGTTTTTGTGAGTGTTTTTTGTTTTGTTTTGTTGGTTTGGGTTTTTTTCCAATCCGTTAGTTACCTTTGGGTTGAAATATTATTACTCTGGGCTCTTGCTGTCCTGCCTGGCGTTTGTTCATTTAGGGCAGATTTACAGCACAGGGGAAGGCTTATGTTTGAACTGTCAGATAACTGCTAGCCCTGCTGCAACTTCTTCAGCTTGACCAAGTTATTGTCAAAACCAGAAGTATTCATTCCTATACAGCTCGGGACAAGCAGGAGTTTCTCTTTCCTGTTTTTTTTCTTGCCTATTTTTTATTATTTGAAAATTCTGGTGACTGTATACTACTGGATTTGGTAGAATATTGTGAACAGGAGATCTGTTCTCTTGTCTTGGATGCTGAGCTAGCAGTTTTGTACAATTTGCTTTACTTACTTTCTATTAATTGTGAAGGCACTTACTAAACTAGTAGTGATAAATCTTCCAATTCCATTTTGGGAAAATATCACTTTTATAATGGTTTTTTAGTAGAATTTAAAATGTCTTTTATAAAATTACAAAATTCTACACTTTGTAAAAAGTGAAAATTAGGCCTTGTTGTGAAGT
>JANHGN010005807.1:35061-49478 GCA_024605025.1 Megaceryle maxima | reverse complement strand
AAAAAGTGAAAATTAGGCCATGTTGTGAAGTTAAAAAAAAAAAAAAAAAAGAAAACAAAAGAAAACAAAACCTCTTCATATGGAAATAGTTACCTTGTTTGGAATATGCACTATACCATGGTTATGTCCATCATACTAATAACTAAAGCTAATGAATTTCAAGTTAGTAATTTTATAGCAAATGCTGTTTCCATAAGCTAATTTTTTTCAAACATGATATTAGTTTTATACACTTAAATATTAAAAAGGCAATCTAAATATTTCATTTTGAGAAATAATTCCTTAGGCTATGAAAAAAAATCTTTTTCTGTACTGAGTTTTAAATTTCACAAGCCAAAGTTGTTATGCATAATGGATATGAAGATGAGGAATTATTTCACTGTGGCAGACAAAAGAATGCTTTTGAGCTAAAAAAATTGATAAGGTAGTTCAATCAGTACCAAATAAGTTAAATGTTCAAAACAGATTAAATCTAACCAATTGCTATCTATTGTCATACTGTAACATTTCACTAGCAGTAGCATTATGACAGGCTAATATTACGTAATATAAGGCATTTTAATGCATGTCAAATTACCCATTCAGATATAATGTGCCATTAGTCGTTTTCTTGACTACACATTATTCCTATAAAGATATATAACAAAAAAGTAGTAATAAATCTATACAATGCAAGTATCCATTACAGCTCTCTGAAAGAGAACACAATATATGATTGATTATAGACCAGATATTTCTGAAAATTAATTTAATGGGGAATTAAAAAAATAATGATTTTTAGTGGGAGTAGAATCCCTCATGGGAAATGAGTACATTTCAATAAACTGAGTGTTTAATTCAGAACAGAACTTTCAAGATTGAAAGTGGCTGTGCTGGGAACTGTCATTAGGATGGGAGTTTAATTTTTGTATTAGATTAATAAATGCAAAGAAAAACCAACCATATGAGACAGTTTCCATAGCCTTTCTTCAAACTCAGCTACTGTATTTGTTCAACATACCAAGCAGAACATCACTCAGTTAACAACTGAACATACAGTAAGCAGGTCCCTGTTCTTGCTGTATTAAAGTACACGAAGGAAAGACAGGGGAAGAGCTGAGGATGTTGATGCAGCTTTCCTTCATAGCAAAGGGGCAAAATCCAAAGCTTTATTTATTCTTGGCATAGTGTTCTATTATATGAGGCTGTTTCTAATTTATTTTTGCCTGTATTATTATTTTTATTTACTTTATAATAATATAAAAAGGGCCATCATGAGAAATACTTTTCCCCCTTATCAACTAACTTACAAACTGACTGAGGTTCAACAATCACAATCATTTCCTTGATAACTGCAGTATACTGATGGTTGATTGATGCTATTCTACAAGTGTTTTCCCATGCTGATAACTCTTCTCATCTGAGTTGTTTCTACCCTAGCTCTGTACCATACTGTGAGTTTGTATAGTGTTAAAATTTATAATTTCACGCTATCCTCTGACCTAGAAAGCATATTACCTTCAATAGAAAATATCAGAGCTTTATGAAAACTAGTAAGAGAAAAATGAGAGGGAGGAAATGTTTCTGATGTTTGTTTTTCTCATGCTGCTTTGCTTGTGTCAGGTTTCAGGCCTTGAATGCCTTCTGGTTTGTCCATGTAGTTTTTGTTTGTTAAACTTCATGTGCTTATCTAACTTCCTAATCTCCTGTGAGATAACCTCGGTGTTTTTTTTCATGCTGCTTCTAGTACCTTTGCCATGACTAAAGGGATAGACCACTAAACTGGCCACCTCCGAAATTATGGAATGTGTTAATCAGATGGGCAGATGACCTCAGGGAGTGCAGTGACCCTTAGGATCAAAGGTCGGATTTAAACAATATGACAAATACAGGGATGTTGTCATTTCAAACTAAAAAAGGTAAATAGATAAAGCGTAACTTGAGAGTGACAGACATATTTCTTGCTATTTAATAGTAAAAGTCAATTTGTATACATAAAGCCTGCCAGTAATGTATCTTCTATGGCTTGCTATATGAGGTCAAAGTTACAAGGAGAAGATTATTGGTAAGGCACGAGATAACAAAGAACATGAGATCTGGTTTCGGTTTCAGTGTTTGGTGTAAAGCAATCCACTATTTCTGTGCCTTCTTTTTCCTCTCTGTAAATACTACAGAATATGATCCTTCATATAGCAGTTAAAAAAATCATGCATTCATGATGCTACAGAAGGGCAATGCAGTGTTGCTACTAGTGCTGCTGTTGAGTAGCTGTTTTGTATATTATCCATTTAACTGGAAACATGACACCATATGGTATAGTTAGTTTTAGTATGGAATTTTATTTTGCTTTCTTAATTGTAAAAGTAGAGTGATCTCTGTGGAGTTGTATTATTGAGGAAAAAAAAGGCTCAGTGTTCAGCTTAGTACCTCTGAGAAGAAAAAGGACTTAAAAACAAATTTGTGCTTCCATTGAACTGACTGGCCAGACTTTGTCATAATTTAAGACAGTTCTAAATTACACTGGCTGAAAAATAGGGGATTTTTTTCCTGAACATGGCATGAATTCTGCCCAGTGCTTTCTAACCCAACCTTCTACTAGGTCTAGGAAATAATTGGCATAGAAATGCCTTATGTCAAGGAGAATCATCTCTTGCCCTTCATGGTAGCCTTTTAGTCACAGCTATACAAAGCAGTTTGATGTGGGACGGGAGTTTGAAGCTTAAGTGTGTTGAGCCAGTGAATCATCAAGCAGACAGGGATATATCTTCCATAAAGCTTCTATTCAGAAGAATTTGTAATGAACAATATAGTCTGTAGTGCCTGTATTTAGTAGTCCAGTTATTTAGTATTTTTTCCTATCTGCAATCCTGCGTATTTCACAAATGTTTAGAAAGCAGTACCAAAATAAAAAATCCTCATCTCTAAATAAAGCAAATACCAGAAGTATTTTATAAATTTATTTCTTTCATAATGTTACTGTTGTCATAGCTATGATGGTCCAAGGGCATCACTTAGCCGAGTTTTGTGCTGGATAACATCTTTTGTTATCATTAACATATCTACATTCTCAGCTTTTATATTCTTTCAATGTTTGTTGCTTCTGTTTCAAATGTAAGAAATAGTCAAAAGCTGACTTCCCCACCCCAATTATGTGTTGGCTGGTTCAACAAAAAAATTTATTCTTCCAGAAATCTAGACTTGCCTTAAGAAATTCTGTCATGAATGCCCGGATGCTCTGCTACATGTTGTTTGTATTGATGTTAAAGGAGACACAGCAGTGAGAAGTAACTCATAAACCATCAATTCACCTTTATTACTTAGAACTCTAACTTGGTTGGGGCAGTGTGATTGAGTAAAAAATGTAGCTCAGCATAGAAACTGAAAAGGGTGAGGTGTGCTGGAAAGGTATGTTGATATTTGTAATATCTTTTGATATATCTTTAATAACTTTTGATATTTTTAATTAATATTCAGCATTAATTAAGGAAAAAAAAAAAAAAAAGCAACCTGCCTACTTGAGAAATGTTTCCTTAATATGTCTTCAGATTACTTTTGGTTTGTAGATAATAACTGAAATTAATTCTGTTGAACATGGTCAGTTGAGACTTGGGGTAGAATGAACTATTCCATTCTGAGAGCATATGTATTTATATTTGCTGTTCACACACACACAAAAAGGTAGATAAATCTTTTATAACAATAATAAAAAAGAAACCATTTTGCATGAAAACATGTTTTAATGGTATTTGTAACACTCGGTAAATAAATTACAGGTTTTATATCATTCAGAAAGAGCTGCGAGTGATTTATTCAGTTATTAACTTCACACGCTTGGAAGAATGAATTAAATACCAGTCCTTGTTGAAGGGTTTTGGATTATTCTGCCAGAATATACCACTTAAAAGTTTTGGCAGCTCAGTGTGTGTTGCTTGATGAGCAGGGGATTTTGGTGGAAGCTAAAGCAGATGAGTCTGTATCCTGACAGGTTACAGCATCTTATAAATTCCATAAAGTGAAAATGAATTATGTATTATTGGGTTTACATAAGGTCACAAGATGAACTCTGACCCTTCTCTTTTCTCATTTGGCTCAATTATTAGATGAAATGACAGATCTGATCTCTTTTCAAATTGTATTAGAAGGGGCCTCTTTATTTTGCCCTCTAGCAGCAATTTTCTGACAGAACTAGGCAAGTGCATTAATTATGATTGATTTAGTGGGTCTATAAGGTGATTATTTCTCAAATTCTACTTCTGTGCAAAAACCTTTTGACCTCTCTCAGGCCACACAGCAAATGAAATCCATAAGAAGATTTAAGAGGGGACTGACCAGCGCTGCAGTTTCCTTCTGCTGTTTGAACTCAAAATGCTTTGGGACATCCAAGCAAATCCAAAGGATTGGATTACCAGTACATACTGTGGATAAAACATTTAACAATTTGATATCTCTGTTTAAAGAAAATAGCATGAAATTGATAGATAAGGGGGAAACAGTCCCCTTTTTGAAGAGGGGGAAGCAGCACCATTTTTTGCTTTGTAAATTAGACACAATAAAAAGATCAAGATGCCTCATTTCAAAACTCTGCTGGAGTGTGCTACATTGCAGTGAGAATAGAATTTCAGCCATATTCTTCTGATAAAATGGCAGAATAACTTCAGAAATCAGTTTAAGGGTCTACTTTTTCTTGGTGTGACTATAAATATTATGGATTGTGTGTGTGTGCACAAGTTTATACACACACATATATGTAAGCATAATAAAGAAACCCAATCTAAGTTCAAAAAGAGAAACTGCACACTATGCTTTTATTCCTAAATAACATTGATGTGTTGTTTATGGGCTAATAGAAATGGGAATCCTTTTTCCAGACAAACCACTCTGATTTTGGCAAGTTGAATTCTCTGGGAGGCCTGCAGTAATATACTGTACAAGTGCAATAGTTCTTGATACGAGTATTGTGTAATAATGTGTATTCTGTAATAGTGCCTTTTACATCTCTGTGGTATTAACCAGTTAGAGAATACGTGAACTGAGGTAAGTTTCTTGGGAGCAAAGCTGACTGGCCCTCAACTACCAGCTCAGTGCATATCTGCCCTGCCTTTTCCATTTTGCCTGTCAAAATTTTTGCTGAGTTGCTTCTTCTGATAACTGTTCTCTAGAAATAGAGGTAGGGGGTGTAGAAGTAGAGAAACAGGAATAGGGCTAAATATACTTCTCCATCTTCCCCCAGCATTCTAGTTCTATTGTGTTTTTCTTTTGCAAATCAGGGCTTTGTAAGGTGTTGATTGCGAAGAGTAACCTTGTTAATGCTCAACAGTTGAATCAAATCTGTATTTAATGAGCACATCTGTTGCAAGATATTAAATAAGGGTACTGTAAATTTGAGAGTTTTTTCTTATACTGTATAGGGAGGGTTGTTATTCAAGTAGATCTTTTAGGAACTCCTGAGCATTAGTCTGAGAATCTAGTTAATCAAGATGAGGTTTTGTCAATTGATTTTAACTTTCTAAATGTAAAACTAAACAAGAAATAATCAGAATTAGAAGAGAATTTCAGACAGATTTCAGTACCCCACGGGCAGGGAAACAGACTTTAGTGATTTAGCATACTATAGTAATATAATTTAGTACTACCAAAGGGTGATGAATTCAAATAACAGCAGAGTACTTGCAATGTTCTGTATTGTTCCAAAGACATTTTTAATTCAACTTCATATTGTTTTCCTTTTATTTACTTAAAAACTGTATGTTTGGTTATTTTTGTTTGTTTAGGTTTTTTATGTTTTGGTGGTTTGTTTGGTTGGTTGGGTTTTTGTTAATGTTTTTTTTTTTAATTGCAAATCTAAGTAACTGGACAGTGAAAAGGAATGTTATTGATGGCGAATTAATTAGGAAGATAAACTTCTAAGTTTATTTCATGCCCACATAGCTTACTGTGATAACACTTCAACACTTCTTTGTCCCTAAATGTAATAATGGAAGACAACTTTGAATTTTAAGATTTAGGATTATACCTAGCAAAACCAGTTTTGCTAGAATTTCCAATTAGCAGAAGCATGTTGTTCTGTTGAAATGCATGTGTTTCAGCAAAGTATTCATGAAGCACAGGATGAACAGAGAAATTGTCTGATGCTTTTTAACGTGGAGTAATTTAGGAATTGCCTTAGAATGTAGAGGGTGGGTTCATGTCTCTTCTCTGCTTAAGGTAGGGTGATCCAAGATGAAAATCTCTGCTTTGAATCAGGCAGAAAAAGAACGTGACCTGGCTCTTGCAATCCAGGAAGCATCCCTGCTTTTTAGTACACGCATTCATGCACATACAATAAAAATGGGAACCATGAAACAATTCTATTTCTATAGAGCTGTTCAAAGCAGCATCTGTGATACGTTGACACTAGTCACAGTGTTGGTCATACTGTAGTCAGATCTGCTAGTGACACCATTTCAGGGAAACAAAAATACTGGGCAGTTTTCAGCTACCCTGTATCACATGGCACCAGGGTGTGTCCTTGCTTCTTTTCATAGCTATTTTTCCCCTAAAGCTGTTGCTGCTGATCAAGCACTTATTTTCAATCTTTATCACTGGTAAGTTCCACAGGGTACCAGATTTTTGGATTGGTATTTTGGATTTTTTACTTTACTGGCATAAATGAGAACACTACAAAGAACTTCATTAGCAACCTTTGCAGTGTGCACAAAATATTTAACTCGTAAAGTATGTGCTGGACTATTATTTTGGAGAAACAAATAATTGTTGAGCAAATAATCGTTGAGCATTTATCACTGAGTTCTCTGGAGGATTCCTTACTGTCTGAATTAATCTCTTCATCCATGCAGATTCCTATGCTGGAGCATGTGCAGAAACAAGAAAAGCACTGCAGTTGTCTTCACATTATGTATCAGCTGTTCTCCCTGATCTATGCAGGAGATCCTGCCACACTGAATGGTTTGGCTAGTTTATCACTACGCTTTGCCAGTAACCTTGGTAAAGCCTAACACCTGCGTTAGTCAATGCTTGTGCCTCTGTTCTCTCTCATGATATTACTGCTATTGAACTTAATAAGGGTATAGCTTTACATCTGCTCTCAAAGATTTGCTGCCATAGACTTTTGTATTTCTCATGTTTATATTCCGGTCTTGCATTAAAAGTTTTACAAAAGTCATAACCTCCAATTTTTGACATCAGGGAAGTATAGCATGTCCAGTGAAAACCAGGTGATAACTGAAGTTATGGTAATGAAATGAAGTACCATAACATCAACTGATGTTCAAAATCCTTAGAGCCTCACTGTATGTCCTTGTGTTGTGTGGGAAGCTATAGCCATGTCTTGGCTGTGCAGCTTCCCGATAGCTACTGTTTGGTTTAAAAGTAAGTGAACCTCCATAAATTGAAATTGTGCAATGTAGCAGTGGGTCAAGTCAATCATCTTGCTTCATTGTGAGTTCATTCATGCACTCTGATGCTTCAAGTCTGAGATGCTTTAAAATGCATAGGTATTTCAAATGATTTTCAACTGCTGATGAACTTCATTGCTGTTCAGAAGAATGTGACTAGTGGGAGATGTTTTCAAATGCTAGACAAGATCAGGTGCTGATCTAGATAGTAGTTCTGTGTTCCTTTTTCTCATTATTTACTAAAAATATTTTAAAACATCAGTATTTTGAAAGCTGAATGATTTAGATAATCTGACACTGAGGTTCCTGAATTCTTTTAGGGGTTCGTTCAAAACATAGTTTTACATCATTCTGGGTTATGTAGTTTTGTGAGGAATATAGTATACAGTATGGTAAAGAGGTGGTTCATTCTCAGAACTGATACTTCAAACATGCAGTGCAACCATTAGAATCTTTCAAAAGACCACTTTTTTCTTCTTACTGTAGTAGTGTATGAAGAGTAGAGCTTTTTTCCTAAATTACAAATATAAATTATATTTTTTAAAGATGGTAATTAGATTGGCTGTATCCTCTCCTTGTTGTAGATAGAGCTATGGCAATCAAACATGTAAGCTTGCTTATTGATCTTTCATTAAATAAATAAGATGTCTCAGGCACTGAAGTTACCATCATTCACATGTTTGTAAACAGCACTAATGCTTTTATCTGTACCCTGTTCTGCTGTTAGATGGCAAATGCTCACAAATAAGAGTTCCATAGAAAGAAGATATCCAGACAATTTTTTAAATGCTGGAAGTCTCCCAAAGGATATTCATGACTATTACCTTCCTTGAGACATAAAATAGAGGAGATGGAAAAATAGGGAAGCCTGCTCCCACATTGAAGGCAATATATGTATAGCCACTGTAAAATTAAATGATGTTTCCAGGCATGGTATACTGTTGGTTTCTGTAAAATTCTTAGAAATATTGCTGAGTTTACCACATTTATGACTTAGTAATTTTTTTTTTTTATAATAGTTTGAAAGTTTCAAAAAGTACACAAACTTTACCAGTGATTTCTACAAGGATGTGATGAAAGTCTTTTTCCAGATGTGTTTGTATTCATTTTAGAACAATACAGTAAATTTAATTCCTCTCCTGACAGGTTTTTGCTGCTATAGTTGCTACGTATTATAGAAATTATATGTTAAGACATTCAAAAAATATCTGCATAGTAAAAATCGCCTTTGGATATTGCATCTCAGGAGACCAGTGGTAGCTTCATATACCATGTCCTACTTGTAACCAACCATTCATGTGATGCTGCTGGTTTGTCTCAGGGTAAAGTCTTGCAGGGGTGCTTAATTTTTAGATGTCCCATAACTGGCTTTCTTTGCAGCCACTTGGTAAAATTAAGCACCTTCAGTCTAGTAGCTAAAGTTACTTTTTTCTTGTAACTTTATGCTTGTCATTCTTCTGTACATAAGTAGACACTACTGTCTGATGTATGGATAGAAGGGTACTAATGTGGGCTGTATACAGTATTAAGCTGTCCAGGTAGACAGGCTTGAGAATTGTTTATTTGGATTGTGTGTAGCTCAGTATTCATTTCTGTCTTACCACACCAATAAATCAGCTTAGATTTCTTTTTAAGAAATAGATGTTAATAATTCTAGTGACTGACTATGTCAGACTAGGCTCCTAAAAGCTTTGGTTTTACAGTTTATAACTCCCTTGCAAATAGGCACGTTACTTATGATAATGAGTATTGTTTGGTTTTGAGCAACTTGATCTTGAGACCATTGTTCTCACTATGCCTAAGAGCTAAAGCAAACTGGGAATTAAGTTCAAAGGTTACATTTTAATCTCTGAATTCCTTGTGCCTTGTTTAGAGATAACTTTCTGCTCAGAAAACACTCTTCACTTGGCTTGAATCTGAAAAGAAAATGTATTACATTTTAATACTGACACAAACAAATGAGTTGGGTTTAGTTTCTGTCATCCACAAACCACTATGTTTATAATACCATGAGCATATTAATGGACAGATTTAATGATATATATATTATTTCTGTCAGGATCCTCTAAATTACTTTTGCTACCACAAGGCACAAAATGATGATGTATTTCAGTGAACAAAGGAAAGTAGGTTACATTTCTAGTGCCCATAAATTCTTTGTTTTAAAAACATCAAGGCCTTTGATACAGTACAGTGCTTTTCAAGAGATTTGCTAGTAAAAATTAACCAGCGGGGTAGAAGAAGGTTTCCTGATGTGCCTACCTGTATCACATTTCCCCAGCCCATTTTCTTCCTTTCTAAAGATGGCATTGCCTGACTTGCTTCATTACAGTTTCTCAGTTTGGGTGGATGCTGGCACAGCTAATGTGTTAGCATGAAAAACATGCTGCTGTGGAATGTCATTACATTTGGGGGCCAGAATCACCTTTCCATCATCTTGGAAAGCTTCTTGTGAATTTTTTTTTTTTTTTTTTTTTTTTTTTTTTAATGTGCATACCTTCTTAAATAAAATGCCTATTGAAGAAGTTTGTTCTCCCTATTTTTAGTTGATTCCCATTTTCACTTCTGATAGTTGGCTACTATCCTCCTGCTACTATCTGGGGGTTTGTTTACTTCTGGAAGAGGTTTGAAGATGTGGTGTTGGTAAGAAAGGAGTTCACTTTTGTATTTATTTTGCCAGATCTGTAAGAGACTTGATCACTTCAACATATCACCATTAGTTTGCAGCTCTGCTGCCATCCAAAAGCTGGGTGCATTGTTAGAGATTGACAGTAATTTCATAGACTGTAAATCATGAGAAGGAGGAGAAATATTTAATCTACTTTAAGAGTTTCAACCTGAACACCTACGTAAGAGATACGTAGTGTTGCCAAATCACGCTTTCAGAAGTCAGGAAAGAGCAGTTGCTCTTTTCTGTGCTGTCCTCATTGAATTGCTTAGGAAAAAAAATAGAATACATTCATGAAATTAATATATAAAAAGAGAGTCAAGGGTATAAGGGCAGTTTGGGTATTACACAGCTATTTAGTATTCAAAAGTGAATACCTGGCATTCTAGAAATATTTTTCCTGTAGTTTTTAAACTAGAAGTTGCTTTTTAATTGTACCTCTGAAATACGTCTACAGCCTCATTTCTTCCTATGTTGTTACAAGCAAGACTCAAGTCTTCCCCCTTTGTGAATTGACAAGAAATATATGGAAATAACAAAAAGTTTATTTAGATGAAGCTAAACCCAAAGGTACCCTTCATAGCGGTCAGTGTAACAGTTTGCAGTCACAGAAAAAGAAAATTTCCGATCCTTCTTTGTCTAAAGTTACTGATAGAAAAGTAGTGTAACTGTGGTAATTGTGTACTTACTGCTACACTATGCTGTGTAACCTGTAAAGGTTTGGGTTTTTTAGTTTAGTTTTGTTGCAAAGACGTTCTGTTTTTAAGCATGAAGTATGTTTCAGTGATATTGTGCTGTATTTACAATCAGAAATTTGGAAAGGTGATTTGGAAACAGAATGAACCTTCACAATTTATCAAGCAAAATACTGCCAGTCTTTTGTGGGAATACCACAGAAAGTAGATGCCCCATTCAAAAAATCTCTAGCTTCTTAAAGATGTCTTTACTCCAGTCTTTCAGCAAAGATTTTGGATATTTGATCTTCTCAGAAGAACTTCCTTTCTTTCTTAGACCTTGCTTAAAGTAAAAGAATCCTGAAAAGAAACCGGTCTCCTGTGAATGCATTGCCAAATAGTTTCCTCTTTCTATTTTGAGCTCTGTATCAAGTACAGTAATCTTAAACTCTAGTTTGTGAGTACTTTTAAAATATTCTCACCAGCCACATTTCTATTTGGTATTTGTTTTGGTTGAAGTTAAATGGTTGGTGTATTTATTTATTTACGGTATGAGTAAAGTGATATAAAAATGGTTGTATTTTCAGCTTGATACATTTTTAATTTATGGCAAAGATAAGTAGAATATAGTTTAGCCTTCTGTTTGTGAGCTGTTAATCTGAGTAAATAAAATTCCAAATAGTAAATTACAGTTAGTTGATGATGACAGACTATGTGCAAATGGAATAAATTTGTCAAAGTGTTTTAAAAATTTAAATAATCAATTTGCAAAAGCAACAAAAAAATTTATGGGTGGGGACTGGAGATGAGGATTGCATGTACTAAATTATTTTCTGCAAGCTGTTTACTTATATTTGTTCATGATATAATCTACTGTTTCAGACCAGATGCCATTCTTCAGAAAATGAGTTATATATTGAAAAGATTATTTGGATTTATGCTGTACAATGGGGTGGCAATTACAACTGACTAGATGATTAAAAAAGAAAAAAGAAATCTTTGAATCTAAACAAACAAGATAATGCAACTCTTTAACTGAAAGGGTGTTGAACTGTTCTCACAGTTTTGACTGACTCTAGAGAATAATTTGCCTCACAGGTTCAGTAATTTCACATGGGTTTTCTTTACTCTGTTCTGCAACATTTCCCTTGTTTAGAAGTGGAAGAATCTTAATAAAAGAGTAGAAACACCACATTAATATGATTCAAAAGGGGACTTGGGAACAGAATCTGGGCAATTTTATATCTAATAAAGAAATACAAATCCTAAGAAGGGGGGGAGGGGGGAGAGATAGGAGAAGTTGGGGGGTGGGGAAAGCCCACACCACAGATGCTCAAGTGTTCATTACCAAATCTTTGCAGGAAACAACTGAATAGAATTACCTACAAAGAGAATGTGGCATTTTAACATTATACAATCATGTTCCTCATGGCAGGTGACATCTATCTCCTTGACAGAGACTGTATCTCAGAAATACATTCACCGAGCTGTCTATAAATTCAAATAAACCCTGCAATTTAATTTTCAACATATCCATATGTTTGAGAATCAAGCTTTCAGCAGTTGAGTACAGTTTGTGTTGATACTACTGTACCAAATGAATAAGTAGGAAACAATGCAGTGCCACTGCAGCTATAGCCAGGTTTGGCAGGGGGCTACAGGAGAGAAAGGATTTGTCCCAGTGTTCTGGGTCTAATTCAAGATCCAGTGAATAGAATTTCCCAGAAGTTCATCCTTTCTTGTTTGGTCAAATGCAACCTTTTTCATGGTTTAGAGGAACTATGTCATTACTTAGTTAGAAACACAAAGAATCAAATGTATCATTGTGTACCATGGAAATTCAGCCAAGAATCTTTTAGGATAAAATAAAACCTTTAATTCTTTAAGAAAAATAATACAGTAGGATGTGCATTCATTTAACTTCTTAAGTATATATTTTCAGAATGTCTGATCAGTTATATTATGTGCGAGAGAGAGAACACCTGAGACAGCTGCTGTAACAAAAGGAAAAATGCAGTAGTTAGTTTCTGGCTTATAAAAAGGCAAGTCCAAAATGAGTCCCATTCCTTTCTGCATGTCTGATTGTAATTTTGCTAATGAAAAATGTTATCTTTGTATGAGCTATATGAGGACTGAAAGACCAGCTTGAAATAATAAACAAGATTTTAGTTGAGAATTCATTTGCTCTTCTGGAATGTGACAGATACTGTAGGTTGAGAAATGTAGTATTTTAATGGCAAGTCTATTCACACTGCCAGTAGGATCCATGAGAGTGTGTTGCAATCAGCCATAAAATTCCCAATACCTTAAAGCATTTGAAGATGCTTCTGATAGGATTCAGCAGCAGAGATGCAGAATATTGATTGGGCTATCAGGTGCTCAGTGGTTTCATGCCAAGTTTTTGGTGCACCCCATGGCTCTATAGCGGTAATGTGAAATTTATGGTATGTCGAAACATACCAGAACAAAAGCTGTTAACTTGACTGTCTGTTAGGTCTAGATTGGACCTGATACTAGAAACTTAAAAGGGGAAGGCAAAAACTTGCTTGTGTGCTCCCCAAGATATAGAACGATGGCAGGTTTTTGACTATGTTTTGTGAATCAAAAATGAGCAAGGAACATCCTCCATTCAGTGAGGTGGACTGGCCTCACTAGGTCTCAAAGTTTACTCGTAGTCTGGAAAAGCCAGATTCTGTTGAACTCAGCTGTCAAGAACCTAACCTGTGACATGCGGTTGCAAAAGTATTTTTGGTGACCTACTTGCTTTTACAGAGTTGGCAAAGTATTGTCTCATATTTTGCCAATGGTATTTAAGGTTTCTGTCTCAATTCCCATACTTCAGCCTTTTAAAGGACAAAGTTGGGATGTGTTATACTTCTAGAACAATGAGCGTTTGTACAACATGGAGTAAATGTGTGTACTAAAATGACTAAAAATCAGTACTGAGGTACTCCAGTGTCAGCACTTTTCATCAGGGAGAACATGACAATCTCCCAGTAGACTATTAGTGGTTTGTAACATGATAGATATGAAGATACTAATTTTTATTGTCTTAAATCATATTTTACTGTTTCTGTTCTTCACTAGCTAACTTTCTGAGATGCCAAAATTTGCTAGAAGTTTGTTACTGATAATGGTCAGTATGGTCAGTAAATTTTCCTTGCCAGGTGTATATTTAGTGACTTTTTTTTTTTTTTTTTTTGAAGGAGAATTTGATGTTGAATATTTTGGTACGTTTAAAAGTTAGACACATATAGCTAGCTGAAAAATTATGAAAATATATATTTGGATGACATGATGTTAAGATACATGTTTTGCATGTCATCTTGATACTCTTTATTGTGAGGCCTTTGGATTTGAACCCTGGGCACTGACATTTTTTGAGATAATAGAAGGAACTGTGTTGACTTACCCTGCCAAGGGTATGGTCTTTGAATTTGTGGAAGTTTCTGCATAATGTTGTTTCAGTAAACTTTTTACTCATGTTAGAAAGATTTTGTTGTGGAGCAACTATATGGGATACTTTATCTTATCTATATCTAACACAGAGCATTCTTAGATTTTATTTTATTTTATTTAAAAAAAAGGTGCGAAATTATTTTATAATAAATTAATTAATTGTAGTCCTTGAAAACAGACCTGTAATATGTATTTCTTCTCAGCTGCAAAGTTCTAATCTTTCAATTTTTATCAGCTGGGAAC
>JANHGN010005807.1:0-34961 GCA_024605025.1 Megaceryle maxima | reverse complement strand
GGAACATCCCATATATATAGGAATTTTCTTAAGTTTTCTGTTACTGTTGTTTGTTCTTTTTTTCAAAAATATTTTAACTAAAAAACAAGGGAACAAATGTTTAAAAATAAAATGCAGTTATGCAGCTTTGAAAATTTATTGCACAGCTGGGGGCATTTAAAGAACTTAATTAACAAGTTCCAGCCTTAACATTCTCTCTCTTTAAGGGGAAAAAAAAAAATCTGTTAAGGTTTGTCCAATTAAATTTTAGGAGAGTTTGTTGATAAAAAAAAAGGGGGGGGGGAATGGGGGGGAAGCTGTGATTGTGAGCTTACAGTTTAAAAAGAGAAGCTCTAGAATAATGAAAACTTGCAAGCTGATTAATTCAGTGGAAAGCTGTTCTGTGCATAGTTTCCACAAACTCATAAGCACTTGGGCATTTTTAGACCAAATTTAATTATAGCCTTTGATAATCAGGCTTCGCTCAAAAGAAATCCCCTTCTTCCCATAATACTTGATGATGTAATGCTCTATTATAAATCAGAACTCCTCCCCCAGCTCCAAAAAGAAGCCGTCTTCATGTCAATGGAAAAAAAAAAAGGTGACCTCTCCTCTTGGAGTTTTACATTTCATGTTCTGCAAACTGATATAGATAATCCAAGACTGTGTTGGTTTGGGGTTGGTTTTTTTGTGGTGTGGTGGGGTTTTTTGGTTTGGTGTTTGTTGGGTTTTTTGTTTGTGGGTTTGGAGGTTTTTTTGTGTTTGTTTTTTGTTTTGTTTTGGGGGTTTTTTGGTTTTTTTATTTGCTACTGGCTGAAAACAGCTAATAAAGGCCCAGTTCAAAGCTGTCTATTTCTTAGTGGGGGGGAAAAGATGTTATTCTGACATCATTCCTCTGAATGAGGAGCCTGCGGTTCATACAGTATACGCTCCCCTGGAATGACAAATTTTCTGCCTTTTTTCTTGGGGGGAATGCTCAAGCAAAAGGAAAAAATGCATAAGAGAAGGAAAGAAAATTCATTTGTATAAGCTGGCCCCCCTACTGTGGAATTTTCAATTATATATATCTAATTATGGCTGTCAGTTGATGAATTGAGAAAAGACATTTTTTGTCCCCCCTCCTTTTTTTGTCTCTTCGTCATCTCTTCTGTTAGAATGATTATAGCACACTTACACAACTAATTGCCTTACTGCTTATTAGTGATACAATTATGCAGGCCAGACTCCTTGTGTGAACAACCATCTGCAGAGAAAAAAAAAGTGACACTATTCAAAACTATCCATAATTTAACCAATGTTATTCCAATGCACTGAGCTCAGACAATTGTTGGGCCTTCATATTTCATACCCACCCTAGAAAAAGAGGGTTGTGGGTTTTTTTTCTTTTTTCCCCTCTCTTTCTCTCTTTTTCTCTGTGCACTGATTCACCTCTTTAGACCCACTGTGAATTGGAAAGAAAGGAAGAGAAAAAAGTGCTTCGTATGTCAACAAAAAGGAGGGAAGTGAAGCATGGCTAATGCCCAGTCCTCCTGTGGGCAATTTTTCTTCAAATTTTATACTAATAGGCATTTTTTTCTGCTTTAGAAACAGTTGAGAAAGTGCAGATGTCCTGACCACAGAAATCTGTGTATGTACGTTTGTTGGCTTTTAAATGGTTTTAAAGCAACTGATGTACAACACAGAGGAGAGCAGAAAGTTTGCAATGCATGTAATTGTTTCTTAGGAGAATGTGAAGTAAATGTCTTTATATCAGAGCTCCCAGAGTGGTAGGTGTTAGAAACTAAACAGGTGAAAATGCAGGAGTCAAAACAAAGCTTTGTGTGTAGCTGATTAAGTTAATGTGGAATATTTCAATGTCTAAAAGATACTACTTTTAAGTAGTAAAGATAATGTCAAAATGGCTGCTGGGGAACTGGGGGGGGAGGAAGGTGTGGAGAATAGTTTTATTTTTGTCATTTACCTTAGTTTCTCTGTATGGTTGTATTTGTCAAGTCTCTGAAATGTCAGTCTACCGTTATGGTATTTTCAGAATAAGTAGGAGGAAAGTAAGTTGTTGTGGAAACCAGAATTTTTTTTTTTTTTTTTCTTTTTTTCTTTTTTTTTTTTTCCAAGTCAGAATGAGAATACAGAAACATACTTGGGGAGAAAGAGCCAAACTTTGGTGTCAGTCCCTCTCAACATGTGTTGCAGAAGGCTCATAATTCTTTTGGCTTGCTAGAATGTAGTCTGACACTAAAATAAGGAAGAATGAAGACATTTACAATCAGTCTTGGAGGTACAGTATGAAGTATCATGGTATGAAGAAGACAATTTGTCTTGGAGATATAGTTAAAAATGAACAATTCTTATATTTCCAGACTTTTAAAAATACCAGTATCAATGAGAAGCCATCAGATGGCTTGAAAGAGGAAACTTATCATTCCCTTATCATTCTCCCCACTCTTTCTAGTGCTCTTTGACTGTTATCCTTATAGCAAATACAGACTGTTTATGCTTTTCCTGTACTTCTAGAACTTTTTGGCTCTCTAGGTGAGTGTTCTGATAGAATCTTTGGCCTGGATTTGTATCTCTGGATCTTGGAGACTTGGGGTTTAGAAAATTAGTTCTTCATCCCGATTCATTGAGAGTAAGTGTAGTGTCATTTATCTGTAACAATTTTAATGCAGTGCCCTGTTATTGTGAGCATGCCTATTAGAACAAGAATGAGCTCTATTTGTCTTCAAATGGGATTCCTGCAGTTTTGTTCATGGAGTCTCTGAGGGGGCTCCTTTAATCTCAGTGATTTAAATGCACATTCAAAACTGTGAACTCCAAATTCCTTAAAAATGGCATACTTCTAATAACCAATTTATATCAAGGGGGAGTTACAAGTCCAGTGTCTAATGATTCTATTCCTGAACTTTTCAACCTTGAGTCCTGTCAGCTATGACAGGAAGGAAGCACTACTTTGCAAATTCATTTTACTTATATCTCAGTTTCATGGAATGGACCATTTCCACTTTGAAATTTTCTTTTTTTCATGACATGTATCTAAGTGGCATAGTGAAGGACTGTGCTTATGCAGTTTGTCTGGTGGTGGTATTGTTTGTTGTGTGATTTCTTTTTATCTTCAATATATCAGCACAAGAGTTGACATACAGTACAAGAATGGCAATAAGAATCTTGTGTTGGAAAAGCTTCAGGCTGGAAGTTAACGTGATCTTGAGGGCATTCAGATTTAACTCATCAGCGGTGTGATATGAAAGCTGAGTAACTTCATTTTGGTCTTTACTTTCTGTTCTGGAAGATAAACCTTATTTTTCTGCATTCTGACATTACAGCCTAAATCAGAGGAATAATATCAGATGTTGTATCTGATAGAATGGTTCAGTACCTGATAGAATACTTGCATACCAAATCACCTCATTATTCAACACTATGAATACTTCAGGTAACCTGACTTTCTAAGAAGCTTTACGGATTTGCTTCTTCACTTAAGTATGGGTGACAAAATATCTTTGAGCTGTCTCATCTCTGTAATAACTGGTGCACTGCTCCCAGCAGTGAAGAGGTGCAGTATCTTATGTTCCTCTCAAAGCACATATTTGTAGTATTCTATAGAGAGAACAACTGACAATCTAATTGTGCAAATTTAAAAAAGAAAAAGCTTCTGATCAACACAGTATGAAGAAATGTCTGGAAATCATCTGGACATCACATACATGAACACTGGAGATCCCAAAGGGCAGATTAAGACTTTCTGATGTTATAGCCTATTTCATAGTTCCTGGAACCTTTCCCATGACACTTAATGGGTGCCAACTATGGGCATGTGTTAGAAAGTATTACTGCAGCATTTCCTTGCACTTTGTGAAGACTCTCAGAAAATAGTTCTATAAAGGGGATGGAGGTGTGACAGTGACTGAAGGACAGTTATTTAAATGCTGTTCTTTAGCACCAGAAGCTAACTTTTAAACTTATTCAGTATCTATGGTACTAAAATATTAATTCCATTAAATTACTTAGAGACCAACAGGAAGAATTAGCTATAAAATACCTTCTCATTCATAAAGAACTTAATAACAAGCAAACGAGAGTGAGAGAGAAAACAATCACAGAGGTGCACATATGCCTGGTATAATTTCAGATAGCTCAAGGTTTTCCAGAGGAGTTCTCCATACATTTTAGAAACAGTCTAGAAAAGTGCATACAGCACACTTGCATCATGTGGGGAATCTTGAGGAGTTAGTCTGGTTTGGATTTATTTATTTATTTATTTAGGATGTCAATTTCCAAGGTTTCTAAAATGTTGATAAATACTTCTGATCACCAAGCTGCTGAGTGGGCTAGATGTCAAACCTTCTATCAGGTTGGTTTTTTTCTGATAAATGACAGAAGGTATTAGTTTTGTTTCTCATTGAAAAACAGCATCATTCAAGGTCTTAATTTTTCATGAAACAGATGCCTTGTTTCCTACTGAGCCCTGCTGTTAAGGAGGTGTGGTTCTTTTATGAGTTCCATTATCATCCATATGCTTCTTCCTGGGTCTGCAATAATTTCTGTAGTGAACCCTTACAGTTTTGTGTTTTGAAGAAATTCAGTGGATATGTATGGAATTCATAAACACACTTAGCTGTTCCTGCAAATCATATGATTTTAAAATCTTTTAGAGGTGGTTGGGGTGTTTCCTTTGCAACCCACTTCAATGTACAGAAACTTTCATGGGAAACATTGGATTGTAAGAGACCTCCATTCTCTTCAGCTAATGAGTTGGGAACATACAGAATAATCACAGGCTGATATTTTACTTGCCATTTTCTCCTACTCTGTAGATAATAAATTAATTATTGATAAACCATGTTTCACAATCCTTCTAGTTTTTGGTATTGCACTGGAATGTGCCTTGCAAATAAGTATACATTTGCAGACTTTTGAACTTTTCCCCATGGATTTTGTGCTTCTCCGATAGAGCTCCATGCACACAGGGTAGTAACAAAGTTGCATCAGTGGGAGACATGTTTAGCTCTGCAGTTTTCTTCCCCATACTGCTTCTCTGTGCTGTTGATGAGGATGGAGTGTCAGATTCAGAACCAAGAAGTCTGTTTTGCCACTTTACTATGAAAAACTACTGTCATGGTTTATGGTCTGATCTTACTTAATATATTGGAATAATTGAGAAGTAGAATAATTTTTTTTTTTTTTTTTTTTTTTTTTTTTTTTTGGCAGGGGGGCAGGAAAAAAAAAGAAAAAAAGAATTGGTTTTGAGTTAAAATAAGCTGCTGTTCCAAACAAAACCCTAAATCTCTTTTTATTCAAAATGACTGAGATTACAAAAAATGTGAGATTCAAGATTTCTCTGGTGAGAGAACTTTCATTGGTTTACTTTATGGAAATCATTCTAAAGAAATGTTAAATATGTAATTACATTCTGAGGCAAAAGTTTATATCTCTCAGAATTGGATTTTGAGAGTATTTTTATCAGAATTTTGTTCTTGATTTATTCTACACACACAAACACACAGCTTTGAGGTAGATAAATACATAAAGTAACCTGATTAAACTTTTTTTTTTTTTTTTTTACCAAAAAAAGAGAACTTTTCTGCACAATTCTTATGCAACAAATGTTCAAGTATGTTAACCACAAATAATGTCAAAATGGCTTGATGTATGTATAAAGTAAATGAAGTAGCTGACAAAAGACTGAATATTCAAATTGGGCAAGAAAATGTCAGGTATGACTCTGCTAGCAGAAGAATTGAGGTTTTCACTTCAGCAATCTTTTTATTTTAAATTAAAAAAAAAAAAAAAAAAAAGAAGTAGAAAAGGAAACTAAACAATAGTTACTGTTGCCAAATATCTAACCCTCTTAAACAGAGTTTAAGTAGGACTCTAAACTCTACAGCTGAAGCACCACAGTTGACTGCTTTAACTTTGTCTAAGAAAACAAACACGTATTTCAATATTTGTCAACTGTTCTAACATAAGTTTAAAGCAACTCTTACGTAAGTTTTATTATGGTATTACTTACAAATATTCTTGTTAAAGCAATTTATGTCTAGAAGAAATTAAATTCTATACATATATATGTACTACCCAGTATCAGAAGATTTAAATGAGGATGTATCTGGCCTGTAATTTTTTGTACTGCTGCAGTAGTTCTGCAAAAGCCTCAGGAGCATGACATTCTAAACTAAATTACACTAAGATTATTTTTAGCGTAAAAGTTGTAACTATTTACATAACCATTGGTAAAAGTGGTAAGAGGGTATGAGAATATAGATGCTCTGGGACTATTTTGAGTGATATACTATATATTTACCTATATGAAAGAAGATATTACTCATGTTTGTTTTATTAAGACATTAAAAAAGTATAGCAAGACCCACTGGTTGGATATTCACCTAAACTGATGGTAAATGAAATTTAATTGTAAGTTTTGGGGTTTTTTTTGTTAGCAGGAAGAACTGCTGAAACAGATCTAGCTGTTGACATGGCAGGTTTGTTATCACTTCTTCAAAGTAGATGGTCATGATAGTTAATTTCTGATTTACAGATGTATTAATGCACCTTTGTGGAAAGATCTCCACAAGTAGCAGCATAAGGGAAGGAAGGGGAGTGAGTTATAAGTGTATATATATATATGTATATACACATTGTATATGCATTTACACATATGCATCTATACAGTATTCCCTGTATGCTGCCTTTAGCTTTTCACCTGTGTTCTAATTTTTGAGCTGACAGTTTGTCACCCCAAGTGATTTTGTACAACCCTGTGTTAAATCTTTGAAAGCATTTGATGAAAAAAAATCCACACCTTCTTCCCAGAATCTCTAATACTAGAATACGTACAGTATAATTACATAGTTACTTTTGATAAGTCAGACATTGCATTTCTTTCCCCCCGATGTGTTTGGTTTTCATGTTGACCAGATCTAATGTAGGGACTGACATGGTTATACCAACACAGGGACCTTAAAGAAGTTATGTGCTGTCAGCAGTATTAAAGTGAGGAAAAAAAAGTAAAATCATGGCAAGTGAAATAACTTGCTTTGGTTAAGAAATCACTTATCCTGTCATTATTTTACACAACCAGATACAGTGCTGGCCATAATCTGCTGCCTTTCAAGCAGGAAAAAAATACATTACTTATGCAGGGAATGTTTCTAATGTAACAAAGAGAAGGAATAAAAATGCCTTACAACAGTTTTATTAAAAACAAATTCCCACAGTAAATACATATACACTCTGGTACCATGGTGAAACAGCCAAAGACATCACTGTTAAGTGCTATGGGAAGTACTTATAAATTACTTGAAATAAAAAACATTGTTGCCTGGACATCAGGGTTGAAATGCTGCAGTTTGTAATAAATTAACACAGAACTTCACTTCCCCTCCTCTAACAAAGCAGCCATTTGTCTGAATAACCCACATTCAGCTGTGAGTTATATTTTCACAACTGCAACTGCATTCATTTGCAAATCATTCTCCAGTTTTAATGCTCAAGTTTTAAATACCTTAAGAACTAATAAATAAAGCAAAGTAGAGCAAACAGTTGGCTTGTAGCCTAAAAACTGGCCTAATTTCTGGGGGGTTTTCTTTCTTCTTTTTCCTCTTTCAGAGTAATTTTGTACATGTCTGACATTTCTTTAAGCTGTGTTTTGTTTTTAGTCTGAATGTTTTTTCACAATATTTAAATTTAGTGAGAACATTTCATATTAGCAGCAAAAATAAAGACTACAGTTAATTTAATTTCGAATATTAAAACGCTTACAAGTATTTTGTTCCTCAACTCTAATCTTTGAGTTGCCGTGAGATTTTTCTGTTGTAAATCACTTCTATCTCTTACAAACAGTTTTTTCTTTTTATTGATCCTGAGCTTTATGGAGAGGTTTTACACTTGAAAATGAGTCTCTCATTTTCCTAGATTAATTTTAAATATAAATTAGAGAGCTATTCTCCATAAGGGAATCCACTTTCATTACCTCTTGGGTAAAAAAGAAATGCAATACTTTATGGATATTTAAATAAACTCTTCAAAGTAGTATGATAGAAACATTTATTTACAGAAGTTGAGTTTTGAGGTTTTTATCCTGCATAATTGAAGGCTGGTTTCTTTAGATAGAATCTTAGGCTTTGTTCCACTTACTCATTTTGTTTTGAATAAATTCCTGTGGGCATGCCTGAAAGGGTTGGTAGTCACTTTCAGGAAGTGAAATTTAGGAAACAAAGTTCCTTGCGGAGACTACTTTGGTTTAGAATTGATCAAGTTTTCATAAAAGAGGATTTGAAACACTTCTAAAATCTCTTTTCTCCTTTTGTGAGGGTATCTCATCTACATGGTGAAGTGTTTCTTAGTGTAAACAGTATCCTGTGTATAGAAGTATACAATTTTAATGTAAAACCTTAATTTACAAAAATATCAGGTTAGTTAGCATTTTACTCACTACTTCAGAACTCTGAGTGTCAAGGTCAACTTTTGGAAGCTATTTCTTTTAACTGTAACTGCTTGTTTGCATTAGATTTCCACAGTTTTTGTAGAAAAGGCAGTCTGGTTCCAGTTCCTTTCTGCATATCCACCTCCTCCCCCCATTAAATGTGTGTAAATCATCTATACAGCTGTATACATACCAAACACCTATGTGCTTAATACTTTCAAATAATCTCATTTCCCTGCAGATTTAAGCAGATAGGCTGTAATGTCTTATTTTACATAGCATCTATGGTAATCTGAGAGTGAAGGAGGCAGTTCCACATAACTTTTCCTTCTACCTTGCATTTAATTTAGAGATAAATGTGTCTTCTTGCTGATCTAATTTAAAGCTATTCGGTTTTCCCCCATCTGCAATAGAAAATTATCTCTGTTCTACTAGATCTCTCCTGTTGAACCAGATAGAGAAGGAAAAAACTGAAAACACTAAGTTGACAAGATAGGAAGGGAAGCGACAGACACTTTTGAGATTAGATTACTTAGATTGCTTTAGCTGTGACATGAAACTGCTCCCGGTGAGCTACATTGTAGAATTGAAGATGAGATGAGAAAGTAAAACTAATCTTTGAAACTGGGTTTGTAGGTACAATGCTATAATTCCTCAGGAATTTCCAAAGCCCCACTATTAAAGAAACTGTCTGCAACTGTTCAACTAATGGATAATGTTTGTGGGGTTTGTGGTGGGGTTTTTTTTAGGGAAATGGGTTCTGTTTAACCATTCACGCATCTTTGCTGCTGATAAGTTCCAATTATATTTGAGGCTATCTTAAGCAGACTTTTTCTTACAGAAGAAAATGAAGGGTATACAGGTATCCTACTACATCCAGGTAGTGCAGACGTCTAAGTGGTACAGGCTGCCATGTGTGCCAAGTATCATTGTAACCAGTGCAGCAGTAATGTCTAATACAATTATTATACATATACTACAGGGTCAGGCCTTGCTCACCTTATAAAACCAAGCAATTCCTTCAATTTAAACAAAACTTTCAAAAAGATGTAAAGCAAGACTCATCTATGAAATCTGCAAGAAGCTTTCCTGCTGCATACTTTCAGTTACTGGAAGGATTCATGTGCACCTTATGTAAATCCTTAGCAATAAATAATGTAGACTTATCAAATTGCAAGCACATTTTCATTACGCACATGAATGTCCACAGCAACCAAAAATTGAGTTCCTTGTATTTGAGAGAGATTTGTATGAGGATAAAAAAGATTGAGGTTACGATTAAGAGGTAATGATGTGACAGGCTTTAGCTAAGACAAAATCACTTCTCTTGTTAGAAGAGTAATTTCAGCAATACATCTTCTGTAATTTTTTTTAATCACTTAGTGATTACTTGTGTGGTGCTATTTGATTCATTGGCCATCAGTACCTGATTAAGATTCTATGCTTAGGCCATCATTACTTTTCAACAGGCCACCCATATGGTGTTAGTGTTGAGCCAGTGCAAATCCCTCAGCTTAGCACTGTATATTCTGTTAAAGAAGACTACGTGAAATGCTGACATTAGCATATGTTCTCCTCTTATTCTGTTGACCTTTATCCATGGCATTACACTAACACTGGATCTTTGGAGTTGGTCCAGTAAGAAATTGGGTTGAAATTATAAAATTAGCCATCTGTCTATTAAAAACTTTACTGAGCCAGCAAGTTGGAACAAATGAGCACAATGATGCAATGAAATGTAACTATCAGATAATTGGTGAACTTTGGGTTTGACTTTCTTTTTTTTTTCAGTTATGAATGGACTTATTTTCCATAAGCCTTCCATTGTTATTTCTTATGAGAATGCCTGCATGATTGATGAGAACCTTTGTCTTTAAATTTTTCTTCCTGTATGCTATTCCTGTTTGATATTGTGAAAATCCCCCTCTGATCATTAATAAAAATAGTCTTTTTTTGAAATGAAATTAATTATATAAACTTAATATTCCTGATATCTCTCTTAAGGATAGGTGGGGTTATTTCCTTTCTTTCTGGTTTTCTTTTCAGTTTAGATTCTGTGATTTTGATTCTAGAAGTACTGCGGAAATATATAATACCTTAAAAAACGTTTGCAATAGTGATAAGTAGTTGTTCCACAGCTACAATTTCAAAGAGCTTTCACACTCCCTCCTCAATTGAAAGGTATCTCTTGCAAATGAGAACTACAGTAGCTTGCGCTATAAAGAGTCTGTTGGAGCATTTTTTGAAAAAGAATTCATTTACTAATTAACAAAATAGTGTTTGATTATTTACAGTACATAAAATGTTTCTATCAGGAAACAGCCTGCTAAGACTCTGCAGCTAGCCTGCTGTGCTGACAGCAGAACATCTGCAGTTTAATTTAATACATTTACTAAATGAAGGGCGTAAATAAAGGGATGTTAAACAGCTACTTCCCAGCCTCTGATAGTTTTACTTTTCTCTTGAGGTCAGAAGTACTGATGAATGATTCCCTTCTTTCTGTTTGCCTTGTTTACAGGAGGCTCCCACATACCAATGTTGTTTCAATGGGTGCCATGTTGCAATTGTGATTGATGAAATTACATTGTCCCGTCATACCTCACTTTATCTGCTCATCTATCTCTTTAAATGCTCTGTATGTTACTGTCATGGATTATTTTACTGAGAGTATTACTTTATGCCTTTCTGAATGCTTTTTCAGTTTGGTTTGGTTTGGTTTTGTTGGGTTTTGTTTGGTTGGTTGGTTGGTTTGGTTTGGGTTTTTTGAGTGTGGTATCTGTTCACCAGTCACAGCAAATGGAATAACTGAAGAATGAGAACTGTGTGTGTTTTGCTCAAATTCTGGACTAGTGAAATTTGATTTCAGCAGGTCAACAATTCAGTCCCAGCAAAAAAAATATGATTACTCTTTCTTTCATAAAACATCTTACTGATTTTGTTTTTTTCTTAGAAATATTATATTATATTATTATATTACTGAGAAAGGAGAAGATCATATTATGCTTCTTTTGTAAGGAAATATTTTCATTTTCTTATACTGTGGGTTTAAGGCATAATTTGACCATTTTGAGGAAGTTGTGCTAGCTCAAGTGCCTTTTGAGTCATCCTATTCTGGGCTTTGTGTAGGTAGATGATAAATGCAGAGGAAGAAACAAATTTGGGTTAATAACATACCCAGTGGTGGATATTTTACTAACTATGATACTTGAACCAAAGGTAACTTTAAAAAGCTTATCTTTGCCTCATCATTTCTAAGCCAGATTCAGTTTTTCAGGTGAATCTCAGAAAAAACTGTAACCGTAACAAAGGAATTGAATTCAGTAGTAAGAAGCCACTGCTTCTTCCCAGAAAAAACACTCTTGAATTTATGGTTTGAATCACAGATTTATACAGTAGTACACATGAGCTCTAGGACAAAGCACAGAGAAGAGTTTTCTTCATTTTCAGTTATGTACCTTAACTAGAAGCCCATTCCTATTATTGTTTAAAATATTTTTCATGGAAGGGTTAGAATGTGCATTTATCTAAGGCTGGGCTCTTTCTGGTATGCCTTCAATAAGTCTTGGTAATTCATTCCAAAGATGATACTTTGGCTATTTTTCCATAAGGAACTCAATTCTATATCCACAGGTTTTACCAGTAAAATCCAGGTGCTTCAGTTAAACCTGGTAATGGAGTGGTGGGTATTGGAATGATACTCATTTAGATGAGCACGATGTGCTGGGCAGGTATGTGACTGCATGGGTCCGATTTGTGGATTTTGTAGTTAGGAGTCTAGTTAGGAGAGGAGTCCTTGCCTCAGATAGCATTTTCACTACCCTGTAGCTGAATTGTGGTACTCATTGATGCAAGTTCCATGTTTTAATGGCTAGAGCTGTCAAAAGAAAATTTAAAAGTTTGAAAATTTATAAAATAACTTGGAAACTTTAGAAACTTACCTTAAATGGATGCTGAAAATGCTGTTCTTTAGATACTAGGTGGATTAAGCCAATACTGTAAGATTTTTCTATAACTGTGATTAAAAATATATATATATAAAATATCTACAGGAATACAACAAATCTGATCCTCTTGTAGTGAGTAAGCATGTTATTGCCTACTTCCCCTCCCTCTTATTAGTCAAGGAATTTAAAAGGCTTATGAAAGAGATCTGTTATTGATAGATGGAGAGCAGGATCAATGAAATATTTTTTCATCAACTATTACTAATCTATTTCAATGTTGTAAGTAGTATTGGAACAATTAAAGACTATGTGTTATGTCAAAAAAATATATTGGATGTTACCAACAGCTTGTGATTAATCCTCACATGCCTCTAGAGGTGTGCAGGTTTCACTAGTGGTGTTGAGCTGAGGAGAAGATAGCAACACGTGCACTGCTGCTGCTTTGAGACTCCACTATAGAACTCACCTTTTCATTTAATATGTAAAGGTCTCATAAACAGTTGTTTTCTGGGAGGTCTAATGAATCAGAACTCACACAAACAAGGCCTTTTCTCTGGCTATCATCCCCTCCACCCCCACCCCAGGTCATTTGGTCTCTTGGTACAAGGGAGTGGTTCTGTCAAGTTTGCCACTAGGTCAGTGCCCTATATTAGCTTGTTACATATAGAACTCCCCAGAAAATGAACTGCACCATGAATCAAGTAGAGAGTGCTTAATAAGAATATCTGTTCTATGGCTGGAGCATCTGTTTGTCAGGGCAAAAATAAAAGTTATTTATTAGCAAAAACTGACGTTTACATATTCATACAGAAGAAACTATTTAATTCCAACTCTGTTATATGCACACACATACCTATATCAAAGATTCTCCAAAACACGCATATGCATTCTTTTTTATTTTAAGGGAGTGCATAAAAGTTTTCTAACCACGCTTTGAACTTATTCATAAGATTTTATGTGTCTACCTGGAGCAGATTTGAAATTGCTTTTTATAAAATATGCTGCATTTATAAAATGCTTTTTTGGATGCCTTTTTATTTTTCAGTGTTTTTATCAGCCCCAAGTCTAGATTTCATAGATCCTGGGGAATTTACAAAGGAGCCAACTCAGAGCAAACCTAAGTCACAGATATTATACATACAATAGTCTGTCTGCTGACGCCAAGCCTCACTTTCCTCCTCTGCTAATAAAAGCCAGTAACAGTTGTCTGATCTTTTGCATCAAAGACAGTGTTTATGAAGTGGCCTGTATCGTTATCTTAAAATATACATATAATTCCTGCATTAAAAGCTCGAGAAGAATTATGAATCAACATTTCATAGTAAATTGTACACAGATTTGAGAACTGAAGTAATACCTTTCATTCATGAATACTGGACCTTCAAAATAGGAGCACCCATGAAACAGGCTTCCCCCTGACTGATGGTATTTACCTACCTGAATGATAAACTAAATATGATAATGCTTAGTTTCCCTGTTCACACTCTTGGGATTTTTGGATTCAAATCCAAGTGAGATCTAACTCTTTACATAAACAATTTTCAGCTCAAAGTCCTCTGACTATTGATAGAGAAATACAGAACAGACTGTAAGGCTGTTATTCCAGCAGCATATTGCAAGGCTTAGGGATCATTTAGACCACCTAGAAATAAGAAAGCTCTTGCCCAGTTGGGACTACTCAATCTGGCTGGCAGTTTACTTTATTATGAAATTCTCAAGAGTGTGGGCTATGGTCTAGGTAAATTGGCTCAGTCTTTCCTGCCCCTACTTACATGTATGTGGTCCAAGTTTGCTATGGGAGGGTTCTTTAAAAAGAGAGCATCAGAGAGCACCCAGCAGCCTAATCATACCTCCAACTGCAAGATCCCGAGGAGAAGGGAGCATCAGTGGCCCATCCAGATGTTTCTAGGCACTCCCTGTGTTGGAGCAGCTCAGGATCAGGAAGAGGGGCTAGAGATAAAGCCTGTCCTGTGAAGTATGCATTGTCAGGGGCTTTCTGTCCACAGGTGGCTGCTTTACCTGTGGGTATGTAATAGATCAGCTACCTTGGAGATGCCTGCAGGAATGGTAGGTCTGAAGATGATTCTATGGATAATAGTAAAAAACAAAAAGGTAGTTTTTTGCTCTTCCACAATGAATCTTTAGAATACACAGTCCAAGAGGCTTGATTCAGGATTCTTTAAGTAAGAGTGGATATCTAAGTGACTTTTCTCGTATTTTTTTTTTTTTCCTGGCAAATACTAATTCATTGAGCATTGTGATTCTTAGCACCTAAAAGTAACAATAAATTCAGGTTGAATTCAGTGAACATACTCAAGTAAAAAAATATGTTTAATTACCAAAATACTGAGTAAATTCTCTGGTGTATTCAAAAATTCTAACAACATTGGCCTGAGTGTGACAAAATACATGAGAATATGTTGTAACACTATTTTTTTTTCCATATTGAAGTGGGTACTTGGTGCTACAGTACATGTTGGGAGCTGTCTATATGAAGAACTGAAATAAATGTCAGGGAGTCTTCGGAGCTTTAGACATTCTGTTGGCTTCATCTAGAACATAGGCTTTGAACTATCATCTCCCACTTTTACAGATTGTCAAGGGTTCTTGGACTTTCTATGAGACTGCCTCCCTCCCTTCATGTATCTAACCTCATATTTGCAATGTGCAGAAGCTTCTATTTTACCAAGCCATTAAATACTTCAGGAAGACATTTTATGTTGGGCCAAAGAGACAGTTTGCGATTTTTTTTTTTAGTTTCCTGGAGAAGAAACTTTTTTTTGAACCTGGATAACTGCGAAAATTGACACAATTCCTGTACTTTGTTTCTGGAATGTAATTTCTTTGTAAGTGTTAAGCAGGACAGCTGCAACTAAAAGAATCCAGAATTTATTTGTTTGAGATTTTAATTTGAATTGCAGGTGTAAGAAAACTAATGATTTTGAAAGCTTCATCTTTATTTACTTTGGTGAACACACTGTATAAATAAGGTATTTTAATAGGTTTCAATGTAGATCCATTCTGAAATTATGTACTCCTTTATCATCACAAATACAATAACTGCTGAACAAATTTGGCAGCACTTTCAGAAAAACCTTTCAGAAACCTTCATATTTTTGCCAAAGTTCTGCAAGATCTCCAAGCACTTGCCTTGGCCAGAAGAGTCTATCAGGCAGCACAGGACAAAACAAAGTAAGAGAAAATATCTCTCTTGCTTTCCTGCTTGCAAACTATTGAATTAGGAAATTTGTTTATAAACAAGGGATAATGGGAAGCAGAGGGATAAATCTAGGAAACGTATGCTGCTCCCTGAAGTATAGCAAAATAGCTATCCTAGAGTATATTTCCCAACTAACTTTTAGGCTACAGAATTTTCAACTAGCTACAGGTACTGAAATGATCCAGTATGTAATGAGCTATTTCTGTTTTGGTGTATGAACCATCTTAAGTCTTTCATTTTCATCTTAGTAAATGCAGTACTTTTCATTAGAATTATTTAAACAATACACTTACAGGTAGAGGGGATAACTTTGATCACTTGCTAATATATATTTAGTATAAAAATTGACAAGTACTATAATTTGCATGCATCTGGTGTTCCTGTTTCATAGCTTGTGTTATAGTTTACTTATGTCTTAGTCATTTGCATCAATTAAATCAAATTGGAATATTTTTCTCCTCCTACTTTAGCCCTTCATCTTCAGCTGTCAACATGCACATGCCAGTCAGCAGTGTAGCTGTCAAAGCTGACATCAACATCTATAGTTGTATTTTTTTGGTGTCTGTATCTGTCGTATTCTGAGTACTTCTTAATGTTTGTCTTGCTGCTAATAAAAGGGATTTGCAAAGAATTAAGTTTATAATATCCCTATGCTTAAGGGCCAGTGGAAGTTGGGATTTCACTGTGGAAATCTGACCAGCAGAGATACTTTGTTCCCATCATTAGGGACAAATTCTGGAGTGTTATAAGCTTTTTATCTTTGCCAGCAAGAAATCCTAGCTTCACTGAGGTTAAAAGCACCATATTTATTTCAACTAAGCCAATTAATCCATAATTTCATATTCTTGGTACTTTAGCTAGTACAAAAACTGTCATATGTCCTCTTAAAAGTGAAATTGGAGAGCACGTTGATAGACAAAACCATTTATGGAAATATTTATAGTAGTGTGACATGCTGAAACCAAGTTGTGAGAACATTAATGCTCATAGTATAGCCAAGTGATATTCCTTCATTGAAATGAAAAACTTTATCATTTGCATGAATGGGTACAAATATTCAGATCACTGAATGACTATTTAAACATTTCAAACTTAGGATTCTTCTTGTACAGATTAGGTGAATATATTAGAAGCAGCTCAGCAATAAAGCTTTTATAAATAAATAAAACCACCTAATTTTCAGAGGAAATGAGAGCGTATGATGAGTGATGTGCTCCTAATGTGTACTGAAAAGCTTCCAGTGTAAATAAACAGATGGTAAAAAAATGAAGTTACAAATTTTTCAAACCACAAATACCTAAGTCATAGGTCTGTGATACAGATTTCAGAAGAAAACTTTATATCCAACTTTTCCACAATGTAAACATTTTCTTGCTCTTCAGAGGGAGATAATAAATTGGTGCTTACCTCACAAAGGTTGTGAAGCTTACTGAATATATACACATTTGAAACCTGAAAGGTGCTCTGGTATAGCAGGTATTAGTAATGCAGAAAGAGAGGAAGTTTGATGAGAGAATTTGTCAGAAGAAAATATCTTTAAATTGAATAGCTGCAAAAGCAAGTTGTGTCTCTGTGAGCTCTGGCTCCACTGATTATTTTATTGGCCACTGGAGACATGGAGTTGCTGTAGAAAAGCATTGGGAGCCTGCTTTGAAAACTAGATATTTGTGTGAAACGAGTCTCACTATATGTATTAACCTCTACATTACTGCACAACTTGATGCTAAAGATAGCACACAGAAAAGTCACATATGCTTCAGAAAATAAAGGCAATGTCTGTGAGACATGGTTGCAGTTTGTTCTATAATTCGATCCATATTGATCCTCAATGCAAGAAGAAAATTGAAAGGATTTTTGTTATCATGATTTAGGACTCAAATTACAGTTTATACACCGAATTAGCTCTATATGTCAGGACTACTTTTTAAATGAGTTTAGGGAAATCAAATCCCAATCTAAATCAATAATGTTTATCCTTGATAAATTAAACTATGAATGTATAGATTAGATTAATAATTTCATCAAAATCTGTTGCAGGTAGGAGAGAGTTTAAAAGAGACTTCCTTTTTATGTCAGGCAGCTTCCCCTTAAAAATACTGCAATATATCGATATTTATCAATTCAAATATCTGAAGGGAACCGTGAGATGCCACTGATGCCATTCCTCTGCTCAGACACAGTGGCAGCTAGCCCTGGGTGGGTGCCTATTACATTCCTATAATCCAGTGATGGAGATCACACAGCTTGTCTCATCACTCATGTTGTTAACTGTAGCTATCCCTTCATTGTGTTCTGTCCCACTGTCTATCCTGACCCTTACTGCCTAAATTCCTGACTATTTCCCATTAAACCAGTTGTCTTCATTCCCAATATCACTATGTCCTTTGCAGTGAAATTTTATTGTTTTGAAAGCTTTCTCTGTTACTCTTATCTAGAATGAATGTCCCCCAACTCCTTCAGTTTTTCCTGTTGATTCTTCTAGATGTCTGATTATTTTTGTTGGTATGCTCTGAGCTGTCTGTATCGAATTGTTCTGTGTATTTGGTGACGTGCGATGCTGAAATCAAAATTCAGCTCGAGTCTTCCAGGGCCAAGTAGATAAACTCATTTTTATTACACATGACATTCTCTATGTTGAAGTATGCCTAGAATGTTTACATAATAACATGGTATATTCTGCATTGTTATTTCTGGGTTTTAGCATGTTTCAAATTTTGACTAAGAAAGAAATATGGGCAAGTCAAATAGGATTATTTTTTAATTTATTTTCAGGACTGAGCCCTCAGTTTCATGTCCTGGTGGATCAACAAACACTGGTTTACTCTTTTTTGTGCCATAAACTGAGTTTCCCTCAGTTAGGGGAAGGGACTGATTGTTTACTCTGGGCCTAGACAAGGTTGGTTTCTCAAGAAATCTTTCTCACATGTTTTTGCAATATCTTGTGTTTGACATGTTTCAGTAGAAAATGGGAGTAGGAAGCTGTTTTGGTCACTCAGTAGTTGTTAAGATTGCAGTTTTGACTCAGCTGTTTTATACACAAGATTAATTTTGTACTTACCCCTGTAGCCAAAATCAAAAATGAGTGACATATGTATCTAATAAAGTCAGCATTTGTCTTGATTTGTTGAGCTGATCTCAACAGTGCTTAGTTTCATAAGAGTACAAATGACTCCCACGGTGTAAAAGTAAATTCATTTTTTGGTGAGTACCACATGAATGCCTTTTTTCCCCTCTTCCCAGGGGCTGATGTGTTAGTATGAGAGGCTTTTCCTAGCTTTAGTGAAGTGGCAGAGTGTAGCTACTTTCAGTTAATGTGACGGGTAACCTGAATGGGTCAGAGCCTGTCTGCTTCCAAATCCTCTTCCAGCATTTCAAATCTGCTCTTGGTGCTGATGAATTTCCCCTAGTGCACTTTAGAAACATTGGCAGAGTATGGAGGCAGCAGAGTACGATGATCAAAAAAACTGTGAGGGAGCTCTACCTGAGGAAAACTAAAAGATTTGTAGACACCTGCAAGTAAATAGAAGACTAGAGGCTTGCATTACCTGGAGAGGTTAAAGCTTTTTGCTTCAAACTCTCTGATAACCAGACACTCCAGACAGTCTGCTGTAAATGATTCAGTAGCATCTTTGGCTCCCAGCAGGAAAACTCTCTGAATTGCTCTTGGTAATAGCTTGAAAACTGCCGCTCCGACAGGTATTTTTAAGTCTGTCTTGAAGACATAGCAGCTCCCATACACTTGAGCTTCTTTGTCTGGAGTCACTACAGCTCCAGACATATCACCGAAATGGGGTATAATTGTGGTCTCATGCCTTCTCAATCCACCCACCAATCTCAACTGCTTTAAAGGAGCCTCCTGCTGTGTTTCAGGGAGTATTTAGAGCCTAAGCAAAGCAAACTTGAACTGTGGGTTGTGCCTGAATTTAAAGACTACCTTGGAAGGAGGAGGAGTGAAGATGCATTGTGATATCTCTTCTTTAGAACAATATGATTTATAGTAGTGGAATGTTTCAAGGTATGAATTTAATCAGAAGTATGTGATTTACACTACTTGTCATTCTGGCACGTTGAATTTTCAGTGCATATTTACTGTCATTATAGGACAAATGGTAACACATTATAAGGCCGATTAATAGCATAATAAAGGTCTGCTCCATACTGTTACAGAAGTGAGGAGTTGGAAGATAATCCAGCAAGCAGGACGTAAATGTTCAAAGAGAAATTCACCAAAAAAGGGAAGAGAGAGGAGGAGCAAAGCCCCTTTCACTGCTCCATTTCGACCAGGATTGTGCCCACGCTAGAACACTAGAACATTTATTCACAGAAATAATCCCTTTGAACTCAGTAAGGCTAGTAATTGAAGTTTTGTGTACAGGCGGCATGCAGCTTCACTGAGCAGCTGCTGTTTATCTCATGCAGTTTAAGTTTTTTCCTTTCAACAACTTCTGGATGTTTTATAGATGACTCCCAATAAAATAAAAAAGGAAAAGAAAGGAAGGGTTAATAAAGGGGTTGTGAAGTCTAGAAAGGAGACTGAGATAGGAAGGTTTTTTCTTATTTTTATGAGTTTTGTGCAGCCCAAAGGATAAAATCAGCAAGACTGGAAACTTTTTCAACTGTGCTGTATGCTCACATTTAAAATATAACTTTTAATCTTCTATAGCTGTTGAAAGATGTGGCTCTGGCTGGCTCCTAGCTTATAATCAATGAATAAAGTACGAATACCACCAAGTCTGTCTTTCATCATGCAAGTGAGAAATCTGTATGGTCACTCTAACACATCTTACCAAAGAGCAGCTGGGATAAGATCCGTGCTTTGGCAAACTGAAGTTTTTTAACTGCTGGAATAGAGCTGGTTGAATTGTTGGCTTTTTGCAATACAAGTTTTTATGACTACTTCTAATATAAAACAGAAGATAAAGGGGAAACAATGCAAAATACCATATCAACAGCAGATACCGTTAACCTGATAGTATATTCTATTGCATAATTTCAAGAAATATTTCAGAGTAGTAGAAAAGCCTTTTCCATCCATTTAATAGTTAACAAAGCAGTATTAAAAGTCAGAAAAAAATATCAAATAGAAGTCAGTGCAGTTAATACAGAGAACAAATGAATGATAACATGGATAAGGTTTTCCAAAAATTTTAAGGTATAGAAGTTAATCTTAATTTATATCAAGTCTGTTTCAATTAAAGAAGGCTAATTACTTGTTGGAACAGTATATTAAGAGAGGAAGAGAGCACAAACATGAAGATAAGCAGGGAACCTAAAACAGTAAAAGGACAATATGTATCTTTCCAATATGGAAAATTTAATTAAATTGATCTCCTTAGATCTTTTTAGAACTACAGCCACAAATGAAAAAACAAAACAAAACAAACCATCTGTAGTCACCACAATGATGTCTTACATAGATTGGAATTAGTTTGTTACAACTAAAACTGAACCATTTTTCTCACAAGTATTCTGTAGAAACAGAAACAATAGAAAGAAAATATTTACTCCAGCAATTAAGTTATTTAGCTTAATTGGCACAAGTGCACAGAGAGAATTAAAATTATGTCAAAATTTTCCACAAAAATAATAACACATGGGCAAAACTGGGAAAAAAAAAAAAAAAGTTATATTGTAGCAAATAGTATGTTCAGCCATAGAGGTACCTAAAAGAGAAAAAGCTTTTCTTGCCTGAAGATAACGTCTGCTTCTTACAGAGGTAAAGTGCCTCCATGCAGAAGCCCACTGTACTCAGTATTAATCCTTCTATATGTTTTAATAGGCTTTAATTAGGCCATAATTTTCAGTTTGCCTGTCTGCATAGTTTTGTCAGCAACTGGTCCTTTATAGCACCTTCTGAGCTTAGTTTTTTATGATGTAAGTTTTCCAAATTTAAACTGGATGATATCTGTTCAGATCCCACATGGCATTAATGACAGTTCTGCCTAAAACAGATTCAGCTTTCATTTTGAACTTCCCCAGTCATTGCTGGCCTGCTTTCTTTATCAGGTGAGCCTCAACTCCTAGCTTCCATCTTCTGTGACTTCAGCTAGCCTAGTTCCAACTTCAGGCATGATAGAAATGTTAAGAAACCCTCTCAATGGAGTTGCATTTAAGGCTAACAAATGTGTCAATACCACATCAGTCTGAATCTGTCTGTTTCTTTATGATTTGTCCCATTAATATCTTTACTTTGTAAGGTCTTCCAGGCAGTGATTATTTCTTTGTGCGGGTGCATGTGAAATTAGAGGGGGTAGTCACTATAATAACACAAATAATAGTATCACAAATTTTAAAATAGAAAGCTATGCTATGATACAAATTTTGGGAATTTCTAAATAAATGACTAAAATAAACAACTAAACAAAAGATTATATTTCAATTACTCTTCTACTAATACTTCAGTGTTTACGTGCAATACAGACTGGGTAAATGCACATTCTGTTCCCCCTTGCATGAATTTTACATCTAATGCAGAAGGGACAGATTCATTCATGCCTATGAAATTGAATCCAAATAGGTGTGCATACGCATTAGGTTTAATGTTCACTGCACAATATAATTAAAAGATAATGTTACGTGAATAACAGATTTTCTGTATGCATGTTTATTTGGAGTTTTAATTAAAAATAAACAAAATCAGAAGTGGGGAAAAAAAAAAAAGAAAAAGTAGAGTAGATGTGTGAACTGTAATGATAATGGTTGACTTCTAAACAACCAAGGAAATTATAGTCATCTTATGTGTGGGACAGGAACAAACACCTCTTAATTGCACTTCATTATAACGTACCTTTCTTTTCTCAGTTGTATATATTAATTATAAAAATCATGTTTCGGAGACGAAAAGCTGTACAATAGGTTTTTTTTTTCTTTTCCCTCCCTCCCTTATGCTGTCTGCAGCAGGATGGAAGAACAATATCAACTGTCATCCACAGGAAGAACTTAAGAGCTTTCAAAGACAAATCATAAAAAGAATGAAAGGCTATTATAAAAAAAAGAGGAAAATGCTTTGATTTGACAGATTTGCTACTTATTAATGTTTAAGGTTCTCTCTTCTTTTTAAAAGTATCTTCTCATATTGTTTTGTATGTGTTATGTGCAGGTACATCACTTTTTGATGACTATATCACATGACATGTGGATTACGTAGCTCATTATTAACAGATGGAGGTTGAGGGGATAAGATATAGGAAAAGACACTATAGCAGCCCTTCCAGGACTTCAATTCTTCAGATAAGTTGCGGAACACTTGAACATGAATGTCATGATACAAAGCGACACTGTCTTTTGAGTTGCTTTTTTTTTTTTCCATTTAAGTCATATATATCTTTGGAGCAATACTTAAAGGCCCCTGAAAAGTAAGGACACAGTTGTTCTTACCTGTATTGTATTTATCTGGGACCAAACTTTTGTGAGACTGCACATTTCTTTCTTGATTTGGATCTTCAGTTGTCCTATTTCCTATACGATTAACCATGATGTTTCCTTAAAACATACATTCTAGCTAATAAAACTGAATAGTCTCTCTGGCTTTGTTGAATCTAGGAGATATCTTAGGTTTGAAAATGTTGTGACTGCTGGACGTAGCCTTGCAGAGTAACCACCTGCATGAAACTTGGTATGCTAATACATGGATGATAAAGCAGTGAGCCATTATCTGGTCACACCGACTTTTAGTATCTATTCACTTGAAGTTTTTACCAGTTCCATTTTTTTTTTCATTTCACTGTAAATTTTGAATATAGATTCCTGAATTAGGAGTGGTGCTAGGTGTGCTTCCTAAGGCTAAATGCTTTGTTTCACCTGAGCCTTACAGCAGTGTGTCTGTCAGAGTTATAGGCAACCCGTTTTTTTGTTGTTGTTGTTGCATGTTGTATGTATAATATATATATTCTTGGGAGAAAAAAAATAGTCTGTTCACTATTTTCATTAGTAACTGTGACTGTCAGTGATTCCTGAAAGGGTAGGTACTCAGAGATATGGGTGTTTTGTTTCTGCTTTATGGTTTCCTGTATATGCCTTCAAAACTTTTTAACTGCATCTCCTTCAAAGAATAAAGAAAAGGACAAAGCCTCCTATCCAAAAGGAAAGCTTGTTCCTTTGGTACGTTCCTGAAAGGTAGATGGTGACTTCTGTTGGTTCAAGTCTCTCTGCTAGTGCATTCAGATTTAAGCCGTTGATATTTTCATCTAGATCAGGTAACTTCTCCCAGATCTCCAATAGTCTTTACTTGACCTTTTATTTGTTCTGGTGGGAGAGAAATCCTTCATGTGCAAGAACCGGAGGCTTGTTAAATTTAAAGTGGGTGTAAAATAGGTACTATTTAGAGGTACTGTTTTCAGAATGCAAACTATTACTTTATCAGTTGTCATACTGATAAGTTCCTTCTTTATTATCCCCCTCCCCCACCCGCGACAAAAACAAAAAGCCACCCACTTATTAGTGAAAAACCATGAAAACTGTCAAAGGTATGACCCCTTTTTCTTGCATATTGTTTCAATGGATTGGTCAAGTTCTTAAAAAGAAAATAAACAGAGGAGTTTACAGAACTGCTCTTAATAGCAAGTGGGAGCTAGACTGGCCTGCAGATCATCCTGAGATCTAAGGATAGCAAATATGTTACCTTTGAGTTTCACTTCTTTGTCATGTGTAGTTCCAATTAAGGAGCATATGCTCCTCGGAATATATTTTTTTCATTTTCCCACTATAAACTTTGGCCCACATCAGAATAATTCAAATACAAAAATCAAAGAATCAATATAATTTTTCTACACTTCTCTCTATTTTAGTGCCATTTGTGAAGTAGTTTAACCATTAACATGTATAAAGCTGTCTAACTACATGAAGAATAATCACATGATACAATTTTTTCTGAGGAAATATTAACTTTAAGCTGGGATAACCAACTTCCCAGAATTCACATAGAAACATAATGAAGTTAATATTAAATAAGAGGCTTGTGTAAGCTTTTATTTTTACAGTATCCACTGATGTGTCCTTGGTTTAATCATGTTTTGTTTATGATTAATGAATAGTTCATCTTGAAAACCAAGCTTTGATTCATATCTCATCAAGAATTTGAAGAAATAATTTGTTTATAAAATAAAAGGAAGCTGCTTTGCGTGTTATATGGTATTAAAAATTTAGCACAATGCACAGTTGGCATAAAAGTGAGGGAATTAAATCTGATAGGATATGGGAAAGTTTCAGTTATGGCACAAATGTTACCAAACATCACACTGTTTAGGAAATCTTCAGGTATAAATTGTGTAAATTCAAAGCATGAAAAATTCTCCCTCTCCCCCCTCTTTTTTTCTTTCATTCTTTATGATATTTTATTCAAAAATATAGATTTGGGAAGCTGACATCAAAATGTAAACATGGAATATTTTTATTTAACTATTTTCAGTATTTCTATTTCTCTATATGGTGAAAATAGATACATCCATAAAGAAAAACATCTGGAAAAGTGACAAAGTTGCTACTGTTAAAGAAGATGCACAGTTGTGCAAGTTCAGAGTTTATATTTCACTAGGGGTTATAGCCATTTTTGTGACACCTCACCTACATAAAATATTATTAGGTAACAGATCTGAGAGGAAAGATAGGAAGTAAACCACAATAGTAACGAAAGTATCTGTGTATAAATCCAGAGCACAAAATTATTTGGCTCTATGATATATGTGTATCAATCCTAATATGATTTTTTGGGGTTTTGTTTGTTTGTGGGTTTTTTTAATGATCATAAAGTAAGGAACATCCATGTTGGAGTGGGAGCAGGTAAAACTACAGGAAGCATAATTTATAAATAAACTCTGGTATAATGGGAATGCTTTTATGTGCCAGTGACCAAAGATCTACAATGCTGTATGTTTTAATTTTTAGAGGAGAAACACAGTCTTCAGATTGTCTGGGGTGGATAGATAATAGTTAATGTGATAGCCTAGGCATTCATTGTATGATATCTAACAACCTTTTCTGACAAAATAGGTTTGTTACAATGATAGATGGATGACCATTCTGGTGTTATCAACAGATGACAGAAAATTGTTTATACCCAGGACTAGTGATATAACAAAATTATTCTCCGAGAAGTATTGCAAAATTTGTGGTGAAATTCAACTCTTTATACAAAACCACATATTTATCTTTAGTTCTTCACTGAAGAGTGGGGGAGCAGGTTTTATGTAGTGTTCTGGCCTGTGGTACATTTAACTCAGAATAATTCTTCAGTGGTAATGATGCATGAGCTATAGGATGAGCCATTGAAAAACACAGTGCAACATGAGACTATGTGAGGTGAGTTGCAGTTCATATGGTAGTTCAAAATTTGTCTATCCAGAGAAGTCTTTTCCTGGTGGAAGAAATCCTCCTTTCTTTTGTTTTCTTCATTTATTCTTAGATAAGTGAACAATCAGTTACTTATTTTAGATGAAGTCTTACAAGCAGAGAGTGCTGAATCTGTTAATTTTAACATATTACAGTACCATAAGAAGAACAGAATTTTATAGTTTATTTGCTTTCCTGTGAAATTTTCTAGATTACTTGTATAACTTGGCATTGTACTCTTGAGCTTCAAGGAATATGAGAGCTTCTGAAAAAATGTTCATTTTCTGGTTCAGTGAGTTCACTGCTGTTCATTTAAACTCCATGTGCTTTACTTGGCTTTTACATTTCATAACTCTTTGTGGCATGTATGATTCAGGCTGATTCACCTTGATATTGACATCACAGAGTTCAAAGACCTCTGTATAGTTTGTGTCACCACTTAAAAATAATATAGCTCTGAGGATTTAGAGTGATCTTTGTCCCCTGGTTTGCTTAATATTGTGGGTTTATGTTTTTCTTATTTGTTCAGAACTATTTGTACTTTGGATTATTAATCTATAACTAAATGTTGCCCTCTGTGTTCACCTTGCTGACGATATTTGGAACCAGACCAAAGCTATTTTTCTTATAATTGTGCAAAGCATTTATGTCAGCGTTTAATGTGAGTTTCTTCTTCACTTATGATCTTTTTGAAATCATCTCAGTAGGGGGCAAAATTAGCATAAAGCAATATTAGTACCTATGTTAGTTGTATCTTTTCACAGACAGAAGCTTTGGATATCCTGCCTAAACAAAACCTTCGGTGGGATGCTGTCTGTCTGTTTGTCTCAATAGAAAAAGCATCGATCAGAGAACATATACTGTCACTTGAACAATTACAGTTTGAAAAGAACTATGCCCAGTCACTATCTCAACTCATTCCATAAAGAAAAGCAAAAATGTGGAAGGAAATATTCTATATCACAAGGAGCTGCTAAATAAATTAACCCCAAGGCACTGTGTCATCTCCAGGCTGTCTCCATCTTTGCCAAGATCCCTCGGAAAGGGCACTTGAGTGTGATCATGCAGACCAGAGCACATTGCCTTTCAGTGAACTGTCTGTGACACTGGCTGTAGGGGCAGGGGGAGGAAAGTCCTTCTTCCAGGGACAGCTTCCAAGCCTTAATGAGTCATTGCTAGAATCTAAGTTGTGCATAATCAGGATCACAGTTTTGGCCCACTCAAGTTGTACAAAAGATTTCAAGTTTAGGAGTTGTTTGAAATTTTGTACCATATTTATCTGAAAAGAAGCAAAGCAAATCGAGTGTGGTGCTATAAAGAAGCTTTTGTTTAGGTTAAAACTTAAGATTTAGATGTTGTCTGCTGTTCTGAAAGGTTAAACAAATGGAAGTTAAAAAAATTTCTTACTCAGCACAGGTAGACCGAGAATGAGGTCCTTCCTTGTCAGACTCATGTCACTAGGGCTGTGTAACTTCTCTGCAGCTACTGTCACTGTAGCCTGTGCTATTGTCAAAAGCAGTCTTAATTGAGTTAGAAAATGGGTATTTTTGTGTAGAGATCTATATGATAAAAAATATATTATTCTTAATGATCATGTAACAGTTTGATGTTAGTCATAAAATGTTTTTTTTTCCTTTTTCTCTGTGGTACTGTGTGACAGATGGTATAAAACAGAGCACCTCAGCTTTCTAAAAAATTAATCCAGTTATGGACATCTGAAAGCACAGAATGGTGAAAAATAGAGGCTGTGTGCAGAGTTTTCCAATAAATATTGGGAAGGGAAGGTGGGGGAAGAAAACTGTTGTAAGTCTGCTTCATTTGCTTGCAAGTGTGACACATTATGGGTAAACGTTTTAACTGGGGCAAAATTAGAACTGCCATTGGAGTATTTCTGAATAATCTGTATTACTTTCTTTAAAGGCACTCCATTGATTTCAAGGGAAGTAGGGAACTTCTGCTGCTACAGTTCAGATATCCATCTTACAAATTAAGTATCAGTGAACATTAATCTATGCTAGTGTAAACATTGGAGATTCTTTATGAGTGGAGATTCTGCATGCTCTCTTTCCTGACTGCTATCCCTGTGAAAGAATATGCCAACTATGGACCAAATCTGGATAAATCTTTCTGTCCATGTATTTATCTAAAGTGTGCAAGTAATAAATTTTTAAAACCTGTTCCCATTCAAATCCTATCATGAATTTGAATGAAATTGAAGAAAATTTACTTGTTCACATTAAAGTTAACTAAGTTGGAGACTTTCATCAAAGATTCAAAGTTATCAATAAAATATTTTGAAGTGTAAAGGGAGTATGACGAATGTATCAAAAGCCCCACGATCATACCTAGCATCTTTAAAAGAGCGGATGCCTGATAAATGGCACCTATAACGCCACAGACATACAAATGAACAAGAAACAAAAATGCCAGAGTTCCTCTTGCTCTCGTTCTTCATGGAAAGTAGCCCTTCTTTCATACTTGCAGAACATATAGGGAAGGTCTTGTTCTGAAACCCATCAAAGACAGATCAGTTCAGCACTTTTTAAGAAGTTGTATTTGTGTCCGGCAAAATGTGTGCTTAAGCTAATATTAACCAGTGTGTACACACTAGGTCAAATCCCTTAGTGTTACAAAACATTATATAAATGGTAATTTTTATTTCAGTAACAGGACAAAGAAATTACTCCAAAAATAGGAGACTCTGTGAAAAGAAATGGTTTAGTGTTTCTTATTGTAAACTTTTGAATGCAAGTCTGCAAATTGCATCAGCCACCAAATGGAGAAATAAACAGAATCTATCTCATGAATAGTAGGTCTGTTAGATCAACTTATGAGACATTTATAAATTAGTTACATGCATAAATAAGTGTGGGATAGGGCGCAAAACCAAGATGGCTATTGTGATTATATATTCTATGCTGACCTGGACCAAGTAAATTTCCATCTACTTAGAATTCTAGTAACCATTTTGTTCTGTTTTTAAAGCAAATGCAGCATAATTCCACTAGAAGAAGCACACCAGAGCTGAGATGTATAAACATAATTCAGAATGTCTCGTTGTATAACAATGCAATAAACAGCATGTAGATGAATCAATATGTCAAAAAATATTACAAAATAACTTGTTTTCAGACAGAAATAGGTGCTATAAACTGTGCTGAAAACAGGACCACGCAAATCTTTTTTTGTTAAATTCATTTATTTTAAACAGTTAATTTCTAATTATTTTATTAGAAATGCAAGAAACTAATAAAAAAAGGAAGTTTGTACTGCTTTCTAGACAAGGCCTACATGATGTGTTTAGAGGTCTTTAGTTCTGCTGCTGTTTCTATGTAAGAATCTATACTGCAGGCAGCAATTCTGTGATGGTGTTTTTTGGCTAAAATTCCCACACATCTGGGATAAACAGATATTCTATTCGAACTTCCTCTGTTAACTCCACCAGTTTCCATGGAATGACTCTCTATATGCTTGTTAAGTAAATGATTGTTATAAGACTATGGAGACATGGTCGATCAAATTAACCCCTTTTGTCCAGCTTCCAAAATGGTTCCCTTCATTTGCCTAAATTCAGCTGCTTTGGGGAATTTTTTCAAGCTTGAAGGACTCTCTGGATTCATCACATTAGCAAACTGTAACCTGAGAAGAGGGTCTTTGGAGCAGCAGGACTTCTTTGGCCCCCAATTGTTTTGCTAATCAAGATTATTGCCACTATTGAGATGTGGAAAGATAGCCTAGCTGACAAAATTTGTCAGCTTCCCATGAAATAGTTCTGTCAGTTTAGTCAGGGTGCCGGCTAATATTAACATATAAATGAAGTCTCTCCCTCTCACCCCTTAATAGATGCAGAGAAAATATAAACACACACACAAAAAAACCCTCTGTGCTTAAGTCAAACAAGCTTCTTTTCTCAGCTCTAGCCCATGTCCCTGGAAATCCTGCGAGTAGTAGAGCTAAAGGGAGGGGGGAGGGAAGTAGAATTTGCACAAAACTACTTTTAAGCCATAAAGCAGCAAAGCTCCACTCCCCTGCTGATAGCAACAGGAGATTGATTACGCCTGCAAAAGTACAAATGGTTGCCTGAATGCAAGTGGCAGACCTCCAAAGCAGTATGTTCTATGTGCTGGTTTTACATTTTACAGCAGAGGACTTGGATACAAAGTGGAAAAGTGGAACAGGGGGTATGAAAGAGTTATCTTTGCCCAGAGGTCAAACCTATGAGAACCGCCCCTGCTCGCTTTAGAGTCTGACCGCAGAGACCAGGGCGGGGGGGGGGAAGGGCGGGGGGTGCGCTGCAGTTCTCTCCTCCCCTCCCTCTGCAGTCTGCATCACCCAGCACCTGTTTTTTTGCCTTTCGCTCTGTTTTCTGATAATCAAAATACATATTGCATTTTCCATCTGACCTACGAGGTGATATAATCGAATGCTCTTTCACCTACTTACGCTGATTTTGCATTACTTTGTCAAAGGCAAATGCTGTGCATCATTCTGGCGGCAGCTCTTTCGAACGCCAGCTGTAGCAAATCGCAAAAAAGTAATTCAAACTCACACTCATTTTAATTGTCAATGGATCTACTGAAAGTTCTTTTAATCTTTTAGCCTGATTTAAATATAAATAAATTAATATCTCGTGATGTTTGTAATCTGCAAGTCAGCAATATTGGCTTTTTGGTACTAAATTAGCTGTTGAATGGCAGCTATGCAGCAGCTTTGTGTAGTTAGTGTACGCATCAGAGATGACTCTTCTAACAAGTTCAATAGGCTTTGCAAAGCATAGCTTTAAATAGAAGAAATCCTTCAATCATGATTTGTTCTTGCTTTATGAGAAACAATCAGATTATTCCTTTGTGCTGAACTGTGACAATACTCTAAAGCATGAATGAAAACTGGAATATATGTTCCTCCAGTGGATTACATCAGCCTTCTTGTTCATTAGGCTAACATGAAAAAATAGATTTAATGTGTAAAATATCTGTCACTTAAGAGAATATTACTTGGAAGCAGTTTGTGGGAATTTCAGAGATAATGAGTTAATGACAAAGCACAGTATTTGTTAAGTAGTTCAAAGCAGATCATTCCTAAAGAGTTCTAGGCAAGCAGCTAAGCTCCCAGTTTCGTAACTTGCAGAAGTTGTCATACAGAGCTGATATCAGCTTCTTCAGAAATGTTGTGTAGAATACTGCATTAGTTGCCCAGAATGTGGAGCTAAAGAAGCATAATCCAAACAGTACCATTGTTAGCTACCATCCCAAGTTTAATGGTACATGCAGCGTTTGTGGCTCGTACCTGTGATCTGAACTTAATTTTTTGATATTCTGAGAAACTGCATTAAGATGCGTTACACTTTCTCAACTGAGAAAAATAACTGAGAGCCATAACATTAAGCATTGTTGGCAGTAGGATAGAGTTAATCATAATAATATAAATTCTCTTGTGGTTAAAGTCACAGTCTGATTAAAAGCTCAGTTCTCAGAATGCTTGCATTTCCTGGATTTCCCTTCTAGCTCAGTAAAGTTTTACTGCATTGAATCCTTCCTCCCTCTTGTGCTCTGTTCCCTGTCCTGCAGGGTGTGAGATGGTGAGGGGCTGAGGGATACCACCTTACTACCCCATAAGCAGTGTGTTGATGTTTTTGTATAAATGAGTGAGTACTCTTTGTCCCAGGGAGTTTACAATCTGGAATAGCTTTTGGTTATCTGTTACAGTGTCAGTTCATCAAAACATATATACTCTTAATTTTTTGGTCATCCAGCTCTAGACCCTCTCACAGTCTGGTTTCTATTACAAGCCTCAAATCTAAAACTTTTTAGATACCTTTAAGTAGCTGATGGAGTAATATTCACAGTAAAAGGTCAGTCTTCTACTAAGTAGTTTTCAGGCCACTGTCATCCAGAACTCACATAAAGTCTCCAGGAGTCAGCAAGATATGCTTGAGCATGTGCATTAAAACCTCAATTTATGTTATGTGACTTTTTCTCACATTTGTTTCTGGTCACACTCGCTCATTTTGCATCTGCAGCACCTGCCAGGTATATACTTCCACTAAGAAAAAGTCCTGGCCCAAAGGGAAGGGTGTAGAGCTTTTTTCCACCGCAGCAATTGCCCAGCTTGCAGACGTGCCATGGAAGGGGAGCAGAGTGGTGCTTATAATGGAGTCCTTCATACCTCAGAGAGAACAGCTGCCTCACACTTCACTGCACACAAACAAAACACCTGCTTAAACTCAGAAAACAACAAAAAAAAAAGGAATGAGACTGGATATGTTGGATGTTGTTTAGACTTTCTCTTTTGTCTTTTTTGAAATATTTTAACTTTTTTCCTGCATTTTGGACATTTTGAAAACTTGTGGGATTTCATTATAGAAACATGCTTTTTTTCTCCTCTTTTTGTGGAACATGAAAAACCACTGCTAATATTGCTTTTCATCATTACTGAAGATAAACCTCTGTAAGTTTGGATTGGAAAAGCATCATGCAAGTTTAGTTTCCCAGCCTTTAGGCCTACTTCAAACTATACAGCACTGAATATGAGCAGCCCTTCATTCTTACCTATTCCTCTTACAAAAGTTTGGACAGATACTAAATACTGCCTAATTTGGTATTTTTCTCTTATGTGTTGTAGATAGGTGGGTAACTGTAGAGTTTCATCCATGCTGTTGAAGGGGTTTTCAGTGTAACTTCAAGGGTGTAGCAAGGATCTTTGTAAGGAAACTGGCATATTGACATGTTCATTTTAAGCTATACTTTTCAGCGTATCAGGCTGAGACACAGAACAGGCTCTTCAGAAATGGCAGAGAGATAAGTAACTCCACTGAAAATTAGTAGATAACACTGATGAAAAGATTATTAACTTATATCTCAAGATCACCAATAACATATTGTAACTCCTCGCTTCTGAGATTTGTTTCACGCTGACTGATCATTGTTTCTGATAGTTTTCCATCAGTTTCAGCTGAAATGCCCATCAGTGGAGAGTTCAGCGTTCATACTGGTCAGATGCTGTAGTTAATGTCCATGGCTGTTGTCATATGGTAACTGTTACCATCTGGTCTTTGTGATACAAATTTATCATCTCTACCAGTTCATAGTGAGCCTTACTGATACCAAAAAACCCTATCCTGCCACCAACAATAATTGTCATTCTCTTTGGAAGTTGCAGAAGAGAGATTAAGGACTTAATGTTTAAATTTTAAATGAAATATTCTCTCACCGTTATGGGTGGTCTCCTTCCCAAGCATTGGTAGGACAGTATAGGAACACTGCCTGATGCTACTGCCTGAACTATGCAATAAAAAAAAAAAAAAAAAAAAAAAAAAAAAAAAAACCTTTAGTGCTTTCACCCTTTTAATTATCTAAGTTGAATGTTCACATGGTGTATCCACTAATCAAAATAAGTTTGAACTTCCTTTTTTATTTTTAGTCTTGCCCTGAATTTTATTGGACTAACTCTAAATAATAAGCATAACTATTTTATTTAACCAAGGGAAATGAGTGGGAACAAGCTCGGACTGACAATGGCTCTCTGCTGGAACCCAGAGAAGCAAATGCAAGCAATGCAGTAAGGAAGATCAAACTTGTTACACTGCTGATATTCTAAGAGTTTGAACTCAGACTCCCTGCTGGCCTCAATTTTACAATGATAATCATTTCCTAAAATGTCTTCATTTTGTAAATGAAGCTGTACCTCCCTCTGAAGCAGGGGTTTGCAAAGATTAAATCATTTACATTTCAAAGTGTTCATTTTTTGCCAGTGTGAGAAATACTCAAGCAGGAAAATGAGTGGTCCTTTTAATTTTTGAAAGCTGGAGGAGCATTCATAGTGAAAATAATCACAGCCTATTACAGCAGCCTTGCTTGCCTATTCCCACTTCAAAAGGATGAGCCTATCTTTTCCCCGCCCAGCAGTGAATGACCACTTAAATGAGTGATGGCTTATTAATACTATGACTCAGCCACTTCTCGATAAGGAGTACAATAAGGGGTCAAAGCTTGAGCATCCCTTACAGGAATTAATGAGAACATGTTGCTGGTAATTTAGTCTTTTGGAGATTACATTTAAATTAAAAGGTTCTTGTGTCAGGCTTAATGGTGTGACCAGTGTCGCCACTGGTTGAAATCCAGAGACTGCATTTTTTTGTCCTTACCACCTGTATAATTTAATTGACTTTATTAAGGTTGCCTTGGAGGTTGGACACCATTTAAAGAAAAAAAAATATTAGAGAAAGTGACAAAACAAAACTTCAAAATTCTTCAAAAATAATCCTAAAAAATTACACATGGTTAAGGTCTCTTAAATGAAACACTTGTGCATAGTGTTGTTTTCAGAACCAGGATATATGATACCAAAAGCAATGAAATGCACATATTTGGGATGTGTTACATTAGCATTTCTGAATAAGACCTGGAACTGATTAATTTTCAAAGAACACTTACTCTGAAGTTGTGTGCTACTCCCTATTGAAGAACAGTTTAACCAGGCAGAGGTGACCATTTCGTGCAAGTGTATGGGCCTTTTCTTTGGTTTCTCATTCTTCTTTTCATTAATGACTTAGCTTTTGGGATGTCTGGTTTTATACTTTTATCTTTACTTTCTTTTATTGAAATTGTTCTTGACACTTTGAAACAAAGGCATAAAATACAATGATGGGATCAAGATTAATTAAAGGAGTTAACATTACTTACATTGTTGTGTATGTTATTAATTACAGCAGGGAAATCCAATCTACAGCTTTTCTATTATCTTTTTTTTCCTTGTACTTATGAGAATAGTACATGTAATATCTTCTATGTGAAGCCAATGCAGAAACGATCTAGATAGAATTACAAATATATAACATTGTTCCTTGTGCTAACTTTTTTTTTTCTTACACAAATGCTCATTTCATTTTCAAGGCACTTTACAAAGATGTGAATCAACTATTTATAAACATTTGGACATAATTCCAAGGCAAAGTATAGATAGTTCAATTCAGTTGTTTTCTTATTGAGCAGTGGTGATAAAACTGCAGAAAAAAAAATTTTCTAGATTACTATAAAAATAAGTAAATTATAAAACTAAGAAATATTTTAATGGT
>JANHGN010005806.1:0-12918 GCA_024605025.1 Megaceryle maxima | reverse complement strand
GCGTTCCTGTGTGACCTGTGCCAGATTGTATCATCCTGCTCTGGCAGGGGGGTTGGACTCGAAGATCTCCAAGGTCCTTTCCAACACCTGACATCCTGTGATACCTGTGATAATAGAGCTCTATAACCAGGATCCATTTAACTAAAGGATGTTTGTAAGGGTGTTTGAATATTATGCTTCATAAAAAGCAAGAACAGTCCCTGCAGAGAGAGAGGCTGCAGCAGACTCTTGTCTCTTTTCAGGTGCAAAAGCACCAAGGGCAGAGGCTGCTTGCCCCAGGTACAGGAAAGATTCAAGCCATCCTTATACCTCCACAGATGCCAGGGAGCCCAACCTCAGGGCATGAACCCCTGCAGAGCCATATTTGCTCTGCCCTTGCAGAGCTAACGAGTGTGTGCTCTGGTCTCAGACAGGATGACAGTTCTCCATCTACAGCTGCAGTTCTCAGTTTTCTGGGCTCAAACTAGATATAATAAGGAGCCCTTTCCCCACCTCTTTTCCTAAGACTTCTTAAATAAAAATGCATTGCTTTATATTGTTCTCACTCATCCCTGTGGGCAAGGACACTGGTACTGGAGGGCATCTATTATTCCAAGGTATTCTGAAATTCTATTCTGATACCAGATACTTTGATAAAGGAGCACAAACTCTTGTCTGCACTTGTCTGTGAGTTGCAGGAGTGTGGAAGGCCTTGGTCTGAGCCTACTCGGGGTCCATGGCAGTGTGATGATACTTGCCAATGGATCAAGTACTGGGTCTACCCCTAATGTTTTTATTCTCTGCTCCAGAGAGGTACCTTGAGCTACCTACATAATGATAGTAATTTTCTGCAAAAGTTTCAGTTAATGGAAGTAGCTACACAAATACAGAATGGTAAAAATTGAGATTTATTTGTATAGCCAGGTCTCTTTCAGAAGAATATTTTAAGGCACAGTTCAGAAAAAGCCATGAATGTTCCATAACTATTGGAACTGATCAGATTAAAACTGCAAAACTCATTGTTTCACTTTTTTTTTTTTTTTTTTTTTTAAATTCCCTCCAGGAATATATGATGGAAATGAACTTTAAACAGTGGATGGTGGATTTTGTGAACCAGTCACTCCTGCAGATGAGCACTTGTGATGTGGAGAGCAAGCGGTATGAAAGGACAGAATTTGCTGAGTATCTTGGAGAAATGAACCTGCGGTGGCACAGGCTGCAGGCATCTCTGAACAGAAAGGTTTGCTCAAATTCTCATTGCTTTCTCTCTGACAGCTCTGATCCTGCCTGTGACAGCTTTGGGCTGCTGTGAAAATTGGAGCATTTAGAACTTAATGGGAGCAAACCCTGAATAGTTTGCAGACAGGAGAGGTGCTACATTACTTGGTACAAACAGCCAAGCCCTGCTCATCGAACACAGCACCAAAAAAGCAACAACCCCTCCACATGCCATATGATGGGAATGAAAACTAAGGATATATTAAGCTACCACCCATTACCCTGTTGTGGCAGGTGGATTGGCCAAAAAAAGTAATTATTAAGCAAGTAGCGTTGGCAGCCACGTTTAGATGGGGATATAGGACCCTACTGGAATAGGCAGAGCAGGGATGTGTTCCAGCCCTGCTGCAGCCCTTCTGGGTCCTTGGAAATGGGCTGCTCTGTGCCGCATTAATTGATTAGGCATTCCCAATGGAGTGCTCTGAGGACCAGCAGTAGACAGGCAATTACCAACGATACCAACACATCATCTCTGTTTCTCTGTAGAGAACCTGTTTCAGGCAGTGTCTCAGAATTCCTTTATTTGAGTGAAGCTCAAAATAATCCATCCATCCAGAATTAGAATTGTGTGCCCCAGTGCCTAGAAAAGCTAGTGTGACTCATGTGATGTGCCAAAGACCAGGGGAAGGTTAGCATCCCAAAATGCAACCGCGAGGCTGCGATCCTGACTCGAAGTCTTCCAAGCACATTCAGTTCCTGCACAACTGAAAATTTCCATGATGAAATTTCAGTGGGGGGTGGAGCAAGTTTTCTTCTAACTGTTTTCAAGAAACTGCATTTTAGGATTTAATGGATCCTTAGCGCCAAGTTTGAAGACAGGAGACCTGACATCCCTTGCCTACTAGTAACTTTACTGGTGAGTTTTAGGGAGAATGAGGTTTTAAGACTCAATATGAAAATGTTCATGTAGCCAAGGGTCCCCCAACTTGTCAGGTCTTCAGGCTGTCAACTCAAACCCACACTGCCTTGTTTTCTTTGTTGGGAAAAGGTCAGATGCCAAAGAGACAGTAAAACTTTTTTAGTTTTTCCTTTCAGAATATCTTCTCTGAATAGGATTTTCAAGTTAAATATTGTAATCTCAAATGTTGTCATGGAAGGGGGAGCCCTGTTTCTTCTGACCTCTAGGTTTAAGTAAGTTAAATAGTTCTGTAACTTTCAGATACGAGACCTGGAACACATTTTGGAGGAGATTACTGAAAATGAGAACAAAGCACAAACTCTACACAACTGGCTGGAAGCTCAAACTGATCGACTGAGATCTTTGCAAACCCCAGCAAGTCTGATCTCTGCACAGAACACATTAGATGATTGCAAGGTAAAGCATTTTATGTTTAATATTTTTGTCAAAAACATATTTAGCCCTTTGATGAATCCACACAGGTGATAAAGAGCCAGATCCACTTTTAACGTGAATCGTTATCTTTCTCCAATGGAAGATTCATCTGTGATACTTAGCGTGTTGTGCAGCAGTGTTGTAGATCTTACTCTGAGATGCCTCCAAAAGAAGTAGTTCTTTATTCAGCACAGCCATGACAAAAACTAACAATTCCATTAGTTTGAAGAGCTCTGTGGTGGAAGCATTGTGGAAACTACACAGTCCCAAATGGAAAAACAGCAGCTCTCTCTACTGCTGCCCTAGAACATTGTCTCTCTGCACCAGCCTCAAGAACCTGGGTGTCCATTGGTTTTGTTGTGTAGTTTCTAGACATCAGCTCCCTCAATTAGTAGAGGCGCAGCCAGCTAGTGACTGGCTGCTATTACCCTGATAGTCTGCTGGTTTCACCCAGTACCGTGTTCCCTCTCTTTTTTAACATGGAATATTTCTTCTTTCATTGCCATGGTTATGTGTATCTCTTGTAGGACAATACGTGGGGGGAAAATGGTCATGTCTTTAAGTGCAGTGTTGTAGGACAATGTTACGGCCCATTGTGTGTCTGGCTGTTTACTCATGGTGGGAAGAACTTGTTGCTGAGCTTTCTCCAGCATGTCAAAATTAGCTTATAATCATGCTGCCTGTGTTAGGGGGGAAGTTACTCTCCCAGGCTTCCCTGTTGAGTTCAGTGGGGTTTCTCCCATGGGAGAAAACCTCTGACTAAGAGGACAAACTGAAAATAATGTTCTAGAAGTTACGAAGTCAGGGACCTTCATCTTGCAAAATCAGTTCCTATTCAGTCTAAATCCTGATCAGTCTGCTGGAGCAGAGAAGGACCCAAATGCTAACTTGCCCAGTGAAAATCCAGCTACATCCACTCACCCCTGTTGCATCTGGAGAGGTACAAAGAGGCCTGTGTGGTGGCTGAGGAACTAGTACCTGATGATTTCCTTCCCAAGCATGATGTCCAGTGCTCATGCTGACAGTAAACGGGCTGATTCTACCTCTACCTTCAGGACACTGTCTAAAGCAGCTGCTCTCATCTTCAATTCATGTAAAGCAGTTATTCTCTATCAGAGTTGAAATGGTGCTGGTGTTGTACGGATGAAAATTACTCTGAATTGGTGTTAAAGAAGGAATGTTTGTCTAAGCGCCAAACACAGTTATTTTCTATGGTCTCATTAAAAGATTTCATTTAACTTCCTTTTTTGTTTTTTTTTAAATTTTGATTTAGGAGCTAAAAAATCAACTCACAGCTAAATCCAAAACTCTCGAGGAGCTCAAACAGAGTTTGGCTTTCAGTGGTAGTGCAGACCAAAGCCCAGAAGCTCTGTCCCTCAGGATACCTGAGCTGTGTGAACTGGTGGACAGCATTGCAAGCCAGGTAAAAGTTTTGCTTGTGTTCAGATTTCCTCCACTAAATACTCTTATCACCAGTGTTATTGCTCCTCTCCATGGGGTGCAGGTGCTGGTACAGAAAACATGCAAAGGATTCCATACTCTTAATCTTAACTTTCCTAAGAACTTCCTTTAAAGTTTTTGCCATAATGTAAATTAATGCATTTCTATGATTGAGAGAGAACAAAAAAGTATGATCTTAAAGCAGTCTGAATACAAAGGGAGGAGGACACAGACCCCCACCTGCAGTTCAAGCACTGCTAGAAAGAGGAACATTCAACTCTCCTTACTCAGTCTGCTTCCCTGTCATACCCTGGTCTTTCTCCTGTGGTATGCTGGTGGCAGCTGCCCACTCCTGCCCTGCTCTCTCTGCAGCTTTTCTATCTGCCCATTACTCTTCCATCTGCACCCCTGGCTGGCTTCTGTCTTCACACCGTGTGAGGTTTCCAGTCATTTCCCAGGACCTTTTCCAGAGCCACCCAACCTGGGCAGTGTCAGAGCTGTGAGAGGAACTAGAAAGGTTCAGGAACATCAGGGAGGCTGAATTAGGAGACTGGTGGAGCCAAGCTCTGCCCTCTCTGAGACAGAAACAGGAGAACCCAGGAGAAAAAAACCCGGCAGGATCAAGGGGACCTTGTATCCGCCCACAGCCAGGCTGGCAGCAGCAGCCTATGTGAAAGGAGCAAATGGAGGCAAAGCCACGCTCTGGGCTGCAGTCGACCCCCCTCCTTGTCCACCTCACCCCCCCCAGGTGCCTCTGCACAACAGGTATCAGGCTCTGGATGTGGAAGGCCAGTCAGTGGAGGATGTGAATGGTGGTCCATTTATACCCAAGGTGTCTCCACGGTCAGAAGGTCCTAGCCCCCCATATCACGACCACCTCCACATGGCAGAGAGGGGTTATCATTGTAGGCAACTCCCCTTTAAGGGGAACAGAGTGTCCAATATTCCAGACAGACCCCCCTCTTAGGGAAGTCTGTTGCTTCCCTGGAGCCTGGGTTAAGGACTTCACTAGGAAACTTCCTAGCCTGATATGGCCCTCAAATTATTACCCGTTACTGCTCTCCCATGTGGGTGGAGGTGAAACCTCAACCTATAGTCCAAGAGCAATCACAAGAGATTTCAGGGCCTTGGGACTGTTGGTGAGGAAATCTGGGGCACAGATTATTTTTTCCTCTCTCCTTCCAGTTGCAGGCAGTGACACGGGAAGAAGCAGACAGACCCGCTCTATGAATATGTGTCTCCATGGCTGGTGTCACTGCTATACCTTTGGGTTTTTCAATAATGTGATGGCCTGCACAGCACCAGGATTGCTGGCATCAAATAGAAATGGGCAGGATTGGCAGCCTAGTGCTTTTTTTCTTCTTATAGTCACCATGGATCATGTTAATTTTAGTATTTTTATGAATTAAGTATCAGACTTGTAATCTGTAGAATGTTCTTACAGCCCAATTGTCTGCATGTGCAATGAAACACTGAGTGCAGCTTACTTCCCACAGGTGACTGCTCTCAGCAGAGCCAGGCTGTGATTTCAAATATATGTCTAAGGAGATGCAATACCTTCATTGTATTGTCTGGCAGTTGATCTTGACTGTGGGTCTGTGGTCCAGAGACATTTCATGATCACAATGTCTTTCCATCTTCCTTGTGTGGGCAGTAATTAGCTACAGGCTAACAAGGAGCAATTAGAGACACCGCCCACCTATACTGTGATTCAAATGAGAATAGGGATGATTAATCTATCAACTCAGGCATGCCTGGAACTAGGATACTAGGATACCATGCTCTGTGCAGTCTGTTCAGGGTGATCTGTGGTATAGGAAAGTTTTCATCTTCCATTGTGTGGATGCATAGCCAAAACTTAAATCCAGCATCTGGCTTTGCCAGGTCCCATGGAGACATGCATCTTTATTTGCCTGGTTTTCATGCTCTTCTCAAAGCATGGTGGGAAATAGATACTGAACTAGGTGAAGGTCTTGTCTAACCCAGGACGTGCTTTATTTACTTCCCTGAGAGAGAAGAATAAAATGACAAATCACCCTGAGGAGGACTGTGGGTTTGTGTTTGCAATGTCTGGGAGCCATGTGGCAAATGGAAACCCTAATATAGATTGAACAACAGTGATAATGAGGGACAGAAAACAGAGGATGATATCTGTCATTTCATTTCATATGAGAATCCTGAAGTTCCTAGACTGTGATCCAGGTGACCCTGCATTATTGGAGCATAGTGGCATAAGAGGGACGAGAGCTCTCCAGAGTATTGTAGTAGTGTACTCTTCCATACAAAACAATTTCTGTTCAGATTTTCATTAAAAGATAACTTGATCTCTGGATTGAATCATCTGCTTCCTAAGAAGAAGGCTCTCAACTTCCTCCCACTTCAGGTTGATTTTGGCAGGAAGGAATGAGCAGTTCATTATTTCAGTACTTTATACTTTCTGGGCTGCTTTGGAATTGTGGCTGACAGAATAGTGCTACCTTGAACTTCCGTTACATTTTTATTTCCAGTAAATGCCTACACTTCACTCTAAATTCTGTTTACTGCTTGGCTTGAAGCCTGCACAGTTCCTCACAAAGTAGGATCTTGTGGATTGTCATGGCATGAGCATTGAGCTTAGATTTTTAAGACAATTTAAATGTAATGCATATGTCAGGACTACCCAAGAAATAGTAACAAAAGTTATTCTTTTGCAGGTTGCACAGTTAGAGACCTCAATGCAGTCAGTAATGGAGCAGTGGAGAGTATATGATGAAGTTTATGCAGAAGTCAGCCTGAACACAACAAGATTTTTGTACTGCATAAACCAGTACAAACCTTCTGTACTTTCACTGGAAGCTTTGAAAAACCAGATCAAAACTCTCCAGGTAAATCTACTGAAGTTGTCTTATTTCTGTACTTCCTTCTATGCCTTTAAGCAAACAAACTCTATTGAAAAAAGACAAAAGAATTAATGTGATCAACCCCCTATTTATTATAGTGCCATTGAAGTCACTGGAATATAATTTTTAATTTTTTACTGCTAGAGGCACTGAGGAATTTTTTTTAGACTTCGTATTTTAATTAGCACCTTCAGTGCAATTTATGTATCAAAGTTCAGGAGAGTACAGGTCAGCTGCTAAATTATCTGCCTTAATGTGGGTAGCAGAGCCTCCTGTTTGGATTGCAAAGATCCCTTGGTGTTTTAGTCTTCTGCATGTGCTGGAAGCCATCTCCATATGAAGCCCAAGGTCCTCACACTCCCTTGCACTACAGATTCCAAATGAATAAGGGCACTCTGGCACCATTGCTTATGGTAATGTCTACTCAGCCCATGTCTAATCCATGTGGATGGACAGTGGGAAGTTTCATTGAAAGTACAGCTGGCAAAGGAAAACCTAATGCTGTTGCTGTATGTGTTTGCCCACAGGTTATTCACCAGTCAGGTGAAAGATGTCAGTTCTCAGCATATTGGCCAAAAGAAAATTGGTGAAGGGACCATGTCTCTAGATGTGTGATTTGAACACTCCCCTTAGGATAGCACATCCCAGCCACTGTGCCAGTGACCACTGACACGTTTTGCTGTGGCTTGGGTTGGCTGGGTGCAGCAGCCCTGGGGCAGAGCAGGGACTCCCCAAGCCTGCTGCTTCCAATTGCTGCAGCACAAAATCCAACTGTTTAGTCATCCTCTAAAGAGCTGGAGTTTTCCTATGCAGCCTCTGAATGAGGCTGGGCATAAATGGGGGGGTGTAAGTGCTCTGCATTGTCCTGCTGCTCTGCTTGGCTCTTACAGAGTCTAAGTGGGGTATCTAAGGTAGGCAGCCGGGCTGGCCTTGGGTCAGAACATTTTGCAGATATGGCTAAAATCTCCTTGCCTAGCTTTAGAGTGGTGGAAGGCTGTATAAACAGTCCTTGTTTTGGTGTAATAAAGCTTGTTTTGGTTCATCTTCAAGTTACAACAGAAGTAGTGCGGGACAGACTGCGGCTGTGAATCCTGGGTATATGTCTCAGCAGTACAGCCTGCATATAAACACTTTCCACCCTCAGCTGGGGACACATAATCAAAGAAAGGAACCGAGCACATTCTTACCTCCTTCCTGCCAACACCCTCTTATTTTCAGTCTGGATCAGTTCAGATACAATTCATGGTGGGGTCCTGCAGTTGCCTGTATCAGGAGGGGGAATACACAGACAGGGACAGGACCTGTCAAGCCAAATTTACTGCCAGTAGAAATTTCCCTGAAACAGTGGCTTAAAATACAAATATTTTTGGTTTCTAGTGAATTAATCTGTTCAAGGCTGTGGGTTTGTTAAATGAGCCGTTTCTTTAAAAGCAAATAAATTACCTCAGTTTAAAATAGGCCTTCTGAACGATTTTTTAACTTGGACCATTTCACTTCTTTTAGCTTCCTAACTTTTAGGATCAGGTAATACATTTTTCACAAGCTTTTTAATCTGTGCTGCAAATACATGGCATTATTGCCACCCTATCCCTACCCTCCTCTTCAGGGAAAGTTACAAGTAGGTCGTTCACATCCACAACTAATTGCAGTAAAACATTTTGCAGTCTCTTCAAGATGAATCTGAGAACAGTGAAGAAAGTTGGGCCAAGCTCCAGGCTGCTGCCAGTAACCTGAAGACAAACTGCTCCCCACCCTTTGCGGAGATAATCGAACAGAAATTCACAGAGGCACACACTAGGTAAGCTTGCAAAAAATTTATTAGCATTAAAAAAAAGAAAAACAAAAAAGAAGAAAAGTTGCTGAGGCAGGACTTGAAGGGTTGTCAGATTTTTAGATCTATATTAATATGACTCGCTTGTCTGAGGGTACCTGTGTGAGGAGTAGCTGATAGGACCTTTTCTGTGGTGGATCACAGAGCACACAACATTGCTGCATCAGTGGGCTTTCAGCAACATGGGTATGAATGCAAAGAAACTCCCATGGGAATCCTACACCAAACTGTGTTCTGGAGGAGAATCTGCTAGGAAAGTGCTCTTATCCTTTGATATGTTGGCAGGTGGAACTCAGTAAATGAAGACATCACAGATCAATTGCGGGCAGCACAAGCGACTCTGCAGCTTTGGGAGCCCTTTGAAGCTTTATGCACTGAGGCAGCAGCCAAATTACAACAATACCAAGAGCAGTGCACTCAGCTCTTGGATGCTCCCTTGCCTGAGGATAACATGATAGAAACGCTGAAGCAGAGGATACAGGATATAAAGGTACATGAATATGTTTCTTCTGCCTGGTACAAACCAGGATTTATTTTTGAGAAACAAATTAGAAGAACACCTTCTTCTCCGTCCTCCTCCCCCAAATCCAGTCAGTGGAAAACACAAAATCTGTGGGTTTTTTCCTTTAACAGGCACCTCTGTATTTCCTTTAAATACTTTGACGATATCCCAGGATGAAACCAAACCAGAGTTAGAATATGATGAGAAAAGAGAAGGGAGCAATCATATTCTGTCTCCATCCCTTTCGTCTCTATACAAAGAATCAGGCCTGTGTTGGAAGGAATCATTAAAGTAAAAATTATTTATTTTATGGGGCACTACTTGGGAGGAGAGATAATATCTACTAGAATAATAGCTGAGGAAAAAAGACCAGTTTTCCAGAGCTCAGGACCATCCTGAGGTTTTCTACAGTCTTCAGATTGTTTTTACTTGGGTTTGGTGCTTTTATTGGTCTGGTCTGATAAGTTCATAAATTTCTGAGTTCGTGAGATTATTCTAAATGCTTCTCACTTGAGGCAAATTAGATCTCGTGCTAAGACCACAGGGTACATATGACACTCTCAGGCAGCAAAGCTGTCATGAGGTTCTGACAGTCTTTGGTTCCTTCAGACTGCAATAAAGAAATGTAATAATGCTTATTTCAGGCCAGAGCAATGATTCATCATGCTTTATGAACCTCTAGCCACATACTGGAAGAAGTCCAAAGTACTGCATTTTGCATGGGGCCTATTAAGAAACTTCATATTATGGGAAAGAGAACTCATCTATTTCTTCCTGTGTCAGAAACAACTGATAGCAGCAAAAGCTTAGACCAAAACATTTTCCCTTTCTTCTGCTCCGTTAATGGCTGTAACATAAATTCATCAAGATGTCATGATAAAATCATTGCATTTTCTGGAAGTTTTTGGGAAGAGTTTTGCACCTACTAAGCAAGGCATGACCAGTAGGGTGCCCTTATCACTGAAGACCCCATCCAGGTATATGTGGGTAAGACACATGGAATTTATTTTAGGTTTTTTGAAAGTGCTAAGTTAGAAGAATGGGGAAGAGTTATATGGCATATGAGTTACATGTATTTGACAATATATGTACATTACAAAACTCTATTTTAATCTCTCTAATATTTTTTTTTTCTAGTATATATTAGGAAAGGTTATAGTTTTATGGAAGTCTGTCATCACAATAAATAAAAACAAACTTCTGTAGAGAGAGTAAGAAATCAAAATGGGTTATTTACTAAATGGCTGAAGCTGCAGTTCACATCATGATCCATTCAAAATGTAGGGGTTAGGAGCCAAGAGCCATTTCGCTTTCTTGGGAAACATGTCTGTTCTTTGCTATCAATCAGAAGTCTTTGTTCATTACTCATGGAAAAGATCATGTACAGTGGCAAATTCCAGCAGGTTTCATGGGTAAAAGTAAATGACAGTTGTTCAGGTACACTGAATAAGTGTGACTCCCTTTGTTCTTTAGCTTTTGGTTTTATAGCTTCATTTCTGTAGTAAGGAGGAACAAATGCAACCAAAACCATAGGCCTTAGTCACTGATGGATCCAATGTACTGGCATGTTTGCAATATAATGGTATTTCTCACCTGCAGCATAGGACAGTGTCTCCATCTGCTAGTGTAAATCCATTCTGTAGGGAGGGATATTCTGTTTTCTTTCTCTAATCTCCTCTCTAGCAGTAGTATCCCACTGCCTGAAGAAACTGGTGTTCCACTGAACTTTGAACTGTGTCTTTCCCGGCACTAGAGTCAATGGATGCAATTCCCATTATCCTCTGAGTAAAGGACTGAAGCTTTCACCATAGCTGAATTTGGCTCCCAGAGGAGAGCAACAAAAAGAGCTTAGTTACAGCAACAAAAGATACTAAATGAAAGTGGCACATGAATGACGATCTGATTAATTTGCTGACTTTTTTTTCTTTCCCCTTCTCTCATCAGAATTTACAGCATGGCCTTCAAAACATAGCAGGATGCCGTACCCAGCTTGCTTTGCTGGCTGATCAGATAAACCAGCAGGCTGGGACAGCTGCACACACTGTTCTGTTGGAGAAGCTGCAACCACTCCAGAGAGCATCCTATTTGGAAAAGATGTTGCAGAGGAAGTTAGATGATTTTGAGGTATTTTTTTTGAATGTTACATTAGGTGTCAGAGTGAGGTAACTTCTTCGTTAGAGCCCTGTAGTTCTTGAATTGAAATTAAATTTCAATAAAATAAAACTTGACTTTCTATAGCTCAAAAGGAGCTCATTTTCACAAGTTTCTTCCCTTTGATAAGCTAAATTTTGGCTTTCCAATTTCACAATAAATCAAATAGTCCAAAGCTAGAAAAAAGTATCGCAGATACCCCCATTTCTTTGCCCTTATTTGTTCCAGATAGATACGACTCTTGGAATTTGGAGATTCAGTTTCTTGCTCTCTGCTTTGGCTTAATTTTTCCCCTTATTCAGTGCAAAAATGGAAGAAGTTCACTAAGTGAGTTGTAAATACATTGGAATGTGGATTTAACATCTGTTTGATTTCCTGATGATACTGCTTAATGCTCCTTTTTGTCTACTGAATATGTGTATTAAATCATAATTAAGATAAATATGCAATATTCACCCTAGTTCAATCTTCTACAACTGGAGGATTTCAAGAACTGCCTTGAAATGCAGGAGAGTCATGTCAAGAATTGCACAGATGCCTTTGATAGCCTCTGTCTAGAGGGAGAAACAGACAACCTTGAATTGCTCATGGTATGTTTGGATTCTTAAGTAAAAAAAGATACTACTCAACATTTAAGAGTCTATAGGATACCAGCACTTGCCTACTTGAAGAAACTCTCTGCATCCTAAGTATTCGTCAAAGCAACTATAATCTCATCCAAAACAAAAAAGCAATGATTTAAGTTGCTAAAAACCCTAGATATGCATTGCAGGCCAAATGCCTGCATGGAGGGGAAGAAAATCACAGAGCTTTGGGGTTGATGGGAGATCTTTTTCCCCAGCTTTGCACTGGAGCTACCCTATTGCCATCATTGTAGGGTGCAAACTGAATATGAAGGCACCAGCTCTTCTGTATTGTTGGAAAATGGGGCCGTGTGGAAGGGAATTGTGATTTTGTTTTGTTTTGTTTTGGATATTCTATGAAGTTAACACAAAAATATTGGGAGTTTTGTGGGTTTGCATTTTGGATGCGTAACATCCAAATGCTTCCTAGAGAAGAGGCTTCTATAGTGCATTGAAATGAAAGGCAAGCAGTAATTTTGCAATTAATTTATTCTTTTACTTCCAGAATCACACACTGGAGCTTGCTGCACTTTCTCCATGCATAGAGAATTTGAATGAGGCAAGCATTAAGCTGCCACTCAGTGACTTCACCTTGAAGAAAATGCAGAACCTGGGTCGGCAGTGGAGTCAGAAAATAGCAGCTGCTCTGGAACGATGCAGGTGCAAAATGCAAACAAAAAATCACTACTAAGCATTTCTTTTTTCTGTGAGGAAAATCAAAACCAAATTATGGCATGGGAAGTCTTGCAATTTCTCCTCAGCTTTCCCAGTGGCTTTCCAAGCTGAATTCCCGCCCTTTCAATTTACTCCATGATTGAGGGCATTCCAAGTCACTTGAAGCAAAAATCAGGTTGTTCATAGCTGAAGAAGGTAGCAAAGTGCCAAGCAAACCCCTGCTGTGT